>JBAWJX010000070.1:0-139468 GCA_037356095.1 Xylaria sp. Z21 | reverse complement strand
TTTTTATTTAGTAAACTTAAAGCCTTACTAACCCTTTTTTTTATACAACTAAATATAAAATAAATATTTTAATTATTTTTAATATAATTTATTTTAAATAAAACTTTAAATAAAATTTAACGCCTATTTACTAAAATGGCTACTAATAGTTAAGACCGCAGAATAAGCTTTACAGACTGCCACATAGTCTATATACAAAATAAACTTCCACTAAGGCTGGAAAAACCTAGTTCGTAAGGCTTGCGCGGCTGCGCTGAAAAAACCAATATTTAAAACCCTTGTAATAGTCCAAAGGGAGTTTCCCTCTTAACTACCATTCCTTTACTCCTTATAGTTTCCAGTAATCATATACCTTTTTTTATTTATATAATATTATAATATTATTAAAATTAAAAGTTATAAAACTTAACAATATTATTTAAAAAAAGTTTAAAAAATTATAAGTTATATTATTATTAAAACTACTATTTTTATTTTTTTTTTTATTTTTTTAAATTTTAGTTTGCTTTTTTATAAAAAAACTAATTTAAAACATATAATACTAAATATAAGCTTAAAAAGCAAGGCTAATAAATATAGTTTAATTATTATACACATTTTTATAGTTTAATTTATAAAACATTATATATACTAAAGTTTTTTTTTTTAAAAAGTTAAAGATAGATAGTAGATAGAAGTAGTGGTTTTATATGCTAAAAGCCCCTCGGGAGGCTTGGGGGCCATAGGCCCCCCCCCAGCGTTAAATTTTCCACCACCACCACCACCACCACCACCGCCTTGTTTCCCAGTAGCTGGCGGACGCGATCGCATCATCCTAGCTACAGCATTAAGTCGGCACTCGCTACTCGGTTTTGACGACGTACTTATGCGCTGGGGTTTTCACATAGTTTAATTTGTCATGGTACCCGTATCTTATATGAAGAGAAACTTCTTCGTGAGATGATCGGAGAGAAAAACGCTCCGAAGCTTTGCCTACATGCCGCCGACGCCGACGCCGACGTCAAAGCCGTTGGCGGTATTTCGTGTTCCGGCGCCCTAGAAGTTTCAGACAAGGTAGTCGCACAGGTATCGCCAAATACGATATAACCATATAGCGGACTACCAAAGTACGTGCCCTTCCCGTTCATATCTTGCCTTGCGCTCAAGATCAATTCTCAACGCCGAGTGAATCGCTGGCGAATAAGTTATAAATCTTCCGGTCCCCTAATGCCGCTAATAATTCCACTAATAGAGTGTGAAACATTGCTGTAGATGGTCGTGCTGGCTTAGGGCTTGAATCACTTGACAAGCTCAAAGATAGGCCATGGTCGCTCGTACGCGGAAGCGTAGGTGGCGTACGCCGCATCCTCGAAACCACCCTGCGACCAAACGAGCTGGTGACTTATATAGTGGTTGCCTGCCCATTTCATAGCATCGGTAAAAATGATGCGCGAATCAAATTGTCGTAGACTGGTGGGCGGCATTAGATTTAGTATAAAGATACTAGGCAGACATTTCTTGAATTGAAACTCAATTAGGTCTCGTGTCTGTCGCCTATCTTGCCGTGTCAATCAGCGGCCAATTGGCATCCTCAATCCCCCTAGTGGCCGTTCGGAATCTAAACTCCAGTGCTCGGATGAGAGTTCATCACTCTCACGACTTGCAAGCTTCCCTTGGGGTGATCCCTCCGCCTCCCCCGCCGGTGACCGCCCGGTATCTAACCTACTGCCTTCAGCCGACAATTCATCAGTCTCAAAGCTTAAAACTATTTCCGGCAGCTGCTTTCGCGCCCGTTCGGCAATCTCCGCTCCAGATATAGAGGCGCTCCCAGGTAAGCGAAAGCTCTCGAGCATATTAAGTATGTCAATTGCTGGGTTATGGTGTTCGATGTCGACGAGGTTTGCGCGAAAAAAACGGACTCGTTGTTGAACCTCGGGTGACCTTACTAAACCTAGCAAGCGCTTTTCGATATAGTGCAAATATTCGTTAGCTGTCGTTGTGTACAACCAGTCATGAGGAATTATCCCAAAGCTTTTCAAAAAGGGATCGACGCTCGTCTCCTTCAAACAAGTCTCAAGGACGTCCATCTTGGTAAAAACAATAATAAAGTTTGATCGCTTAAACCAGTGGCTATTAGTAATGCTCTCAAAAAGCATAAAATTCTCTGTCATCTGGTTGCCGTCCTTATCTTCGCGTAGGTTCTTGCTGTAACCAGTTGTGTCGATCGGCCAAACTATTGTCGATACGTCTTTGTCTTCAAAGGCGTGTATCCATTTCTTTCGCTCACTCCTCTCACCTCCCAAATCATATACGTCATACTGCGCACCGTTATAGATGATGATTGTCCTGTGTATTCCTGTTGTCGTGACTCGAGTTCGTAACAGATCTTCATTCGTAGGCGCCAAGCGGCGCGCCGCCTGTTCAGCAAGCCGGTTGATGTTGTCGATGTAGTACTCTCTGTTATCATGAAATTGATAGACTTCCCTCGATTTCATAGCGTTTCGAAACCCTTCCTTAGAACGGAGGTTCGAAATCACGCGAGCAACTTCATTTGCGTGTCCTGGGTTCAACGCGGGGTCACGGTCACAGTCAGAGCAGGGCCGCAATAGGGTTGCGCGGGCGCTAGCTATACCCTCTGTGACCATGCCTAGTTTATCCATCGTCCTTAATACAGTTCTAACAGATCCTAGTGCATTTTCCCACACTAGCGTCCGGAAGTAATCCTCGTCGTGCCTGAAATGCTCGGCTTCGGTAAAAAGTCGTAATACGTTGAGTAGTGTGGTCTTACCACCTCCAGAAGCCCCTAGCAGGAGAATTTTAGTTACTTTGCAGTCGAGGATCTTCTCCTCTATCTGGCTTGGTATGATTTTGCGGGCGTCTGATTTCTGCCGTTGAAAAGCTCTCCGCCAACTAGCAAAGCCGGTCGGTGACCGAGGCGAGCTAGGATCGGTCCCGCTCAATGGAGATGGGGTTGGTTGTCCCGTTCCCGTGTCGGAATCCGTTCTACCGGATGCTCCGGAATTGTCGTGAGATTTTTTTTCTCGACGTGGGTCTTCTTCTGTCAGGTCATTGCCATTCTCTCCCGAAGTCTCGACGACTGTATCACGGTGTATGTCAGTTGTTACCGTTTGCTGAGTGTCGTCTAGGGTACCGGGGGCCGCGGTTGATCTAGATCTCTTCATCGCCCAAAATGTTCGCTTAAAGCCAAATGTTCCTGTTCTTTGGGGTAGACTATTTGTCGACACCTTCTCAACATCTCTTGGTCTATTTGCTCGAATGGCTTGTCTGAGATGTGATCGTTCCGCTGCCTGGTATAGCAATGTGCCCCGGAGAACGTCGTCAAATTCGAACTGGGTGCTTAGGGCTGCTGTATTCTCCGAGATGAAACTTGCGACGTCCTCAAGCCCAACGAGCGAAGATGAGCAGTCCTGTGCTAATCGCAAGACCGATTGACTCTCTCTTTGGGTGATCATGTCGGACTGCTCCGTCCACGTCCGACTAGATCAAACTCAGCTATGTCCTGGTCGCTATTCGCAGCAGGTGACTTACCACTGTATCGCTTGCAACAGAAGATTCAGAGCATTCACTTGTCGGTCGAGTAAAATTGAGAGGTTTGTCATCTCCCTCTCGCCATGCAGGAATCCCATTCTGTTTTTTACTGTCATCCGATCAGCACCGATGCCTTCGTAGCGATCTAATTGCTGACTCAAGGCCAACAGTATAGGACCAAAGCTGTCAAGGGCATTGCCGATTTGGTCGGCGAGTTGACGATATCTCGGATCACGACCGAAATTCGGCGAGTTCAGGGGGGAGAGCTGGTCTTGGGCGATCTTGACCATGTGGAGCTGTCCGATCATGGACGTGACGATGATTGGGGCATCGTGGAACTGAGCTTTCAGCGCGCTTAGCCTGGTGATGCACTTGATGACAACATCACCCAGCGACACGACTGCGCCCACGACCTGGAAGATTGTCGCCGGGTCCATAGTCCAAATATCTCGTCCTCAACACGATGCGGTCGGGACTGTCTTGCATGGAGTAGAGGAAACGCGGTTGCGAGACCACGAAACTTAAAGAAGGCCGTAAACAGCTCATTGCCACCAGAATGCTGATGAGCGTCGCATCCCTGCGCCATACTGGAGGTGTGCACTCAACCAGGCATAGCCCCCAAAAAGAGCCCCCAACCAGATAGGAACCCAACGCCATTTGCCATAAGCAGAGAGGATTATGGAGAGGATGGTGGGTACTGCTGTAGGTGGCTGCGTGAGTAGCCGCACAGCCACAGAATCAATCCTCTCAGTTATCTCAATCGATAACCCCATTACCACCTTCCCCATACACATCGCTAACAAAAAATCCATTCGGGCTTAGCGGTTCAAGTCAACTGCTGTTTCCCCTGCTATTTGCACGCTCGAAGCAATTGACCTCCGTCGCCGATCATTTTTTGGTTATGTAGATAATAGGATCATTTCTTTCTGAATCTAAATTCTGATTCTGGTATTAATGACAGGCAATAGAGCTAGTTGAAGTTTGCGCTTAAGTCTAGATAGTAGACGAAGTAACTCCGTCCATGGTCCAGAACAGTACTAGGTACCTATCTAGTGAATAAGGGACAACAGTGGTCTCCTGGCATCAGCTATGTCGAATCATTCCGATAGCGCACGGACAAGTGTGTCGCGCCCCATATCCGGAGACCTAAAGGGAGAATCTCGAAGAGTCTAATTGAATGTTAGTTGGCAGGATTGGTGATGTCTAGGGCGATCAATGAAACAATCCAAAATTACTCACCTCAAGTCTTGAGAGATTCCGGCACGCTATAGCTCGCTTTACAGCAAAGGTCGTGATGATCAACGAGCATCTAGTCTGGCGGGAGCATACAATGGAAGATCGAGATGCACTCATGGTGCATCCTTCGTAAATACTAATTATCGCAAACTATGGCTCGGTTCTGCGAGGGGCTCAATAGTGGCGGATAGACATGTCTGGCGCTGCTTCCTGTCAACATTATCCTAATATAACATGATAATATTTTCACCACAATGCATGCCCCTATTTGCTGTTGGCTTTGCCATATTCTCACTCGATCTGTGATCTGGTTCCACCTCTCTAGCTATTGAAACATCTAGTTATTAACTATCACTCGCTATATATGAAAACAGATGAGATAAGGAGGTGAGTACAGGGTTTCGCATGCTACGGCATATAGTTGTAGCAAGTCTGTGGGTTTGGGATTAGGCTGGGAGTCGTGAGGGACGCCTATCAGGGCACTGCGCATGTTCAGGAGGCAAATGATGCCATAAATGTGAAGTCGCGCGTCTGCTATGCCAAGCCCCATCTGTAGCAGTAACGTGATGGAGGGATTGGAGAGCCAACATAATGTCAGCGCTATAGTCCAATAGCTCACTGCAGATATAACTACAGGGTCATTTTCAATAGTAGGAAAATATGTAAGTAAACTACCTAGGCAATAGGCACGTGATGACATTGAAGTAAATAGTTCACCGTATTATCATGTCCTGATACAATAGAGCCCTTGCGCTGCGCGCAGATGCCCGAAAGCTGGCCAATCAGAATAGCTACCATAGACGTTACAGTGCCGCGAAACAAAACCTGTGACACCAATCGGAACAAAGAACCACAGCTTACAACTCGCAAGCAAGAAGATGATTGAAACTGTCGACGAATTATATCATTGTTTATTGACTTGGCGCGTGCGATATGGCCCTGGATGCCAGTTAAGCATCGCGGGGCGATCTACAGAAGACTCAACCCATACTGATTTAGGCAAACCTTGAGAATATACAACTTCAAACCAGGAGTAGAAGCAAACATCAGCAGAAGAAGCCGTCACGCGCATCGGCAGAAGGTTATCCGTCTTAAGGGTTGTCTTTATTATCGTGCTCTGTTGTACTTAGATTCTTGGCGAGTTAGCCACCGACCGTGCATCACATAATCCAAACCTCTACCAAATCTGGACTTACCAGGCTAGCTCACCACTCCGCGGGTGATCTGGTGTAAATCTACGTAGATCGATGAAAATCAATAGCTTCTTTTTGATCTAAAAGAGCTCTATAGTCGCTTTTCATATATTTTCAATAATTGTAATGCTAGGCTACATCTAAGTACGCGACCGTAAAATGATTCAATTGACCGCCATTTAAGTCTCCTCGTCCTTATCAGCGCGCAGATCAATATGTCGCATTCCGATCTATAGTCTGAATGTAACTTCACGTTCCGATTCGGTAATCGCTCACGAGTTTCGAGATACCGTCCGATGTTTAAAACGACTATGTTTCTTCTCGAGCGGGCTGTGCTCTGCACCCCTGACCAACTTCTCCCGGTCTAAACGGCACACGGCACACATTCACACATGATGCAGAGGCGTGAAGACATCTCATTGAGATACCGAGTTTCGACCTCGTTGGTTTTGAAGTGACGGGACGAAGAGATGGGAGGAGGCCTTCGCATCCGCGGCTTTCTATAAAGCCAGGCGATGCCGCTCGCAATGGGAGTTCTGTTCTCGCACAACAGCATCATCACTAGCATCAGCATCATTCACTCCGCCAAAGCTTCTAGCAAGCTCACCTCTGCCTCTTCTTCTTTCTCTTCTTTTACAACTTACTGCCGGGCAGTTTATAATAATTCATCTAATTTAATCTCTCAACACCATGTCTTCCATCAAGGTCATTCTCAGCGTCGGCCTCCTGAGCGTCGCGCACCTAGTTGCAGGTCACGGTGCCATCATCAAGGCAGTCGGCGACGCCGGTGGTTCTGGCAGTAAGTCCAAGCGCGCTCCTCCGAACTAAAACAGGAACCCCCCCAAAAAACCACATATACTTACTCGTTTCTCTTCACTCAGTGGCCCTGGGCATCGACAGCAGCACCCCCCGCGACGGGACCCGGCGCCGGCCCTTCCAGCAGGACACCACGCGCTTCAAGGGCGACCAGGCCGACACGGTCGGCGAGACGCTCGAGGGCGGCAACAACGACATCGAGCAGGGCACGCAGGCGATCATGGCCGAGACGGGCGACCAGCTGCCCCAGGTCTCGGCGGGCGGCGAGCTCAACATGACGCTGCACCAGGTCAACTCCGACGGCGGCGGCCCGTACACCTGCGCCATCAACGCCGACGGCACGGGCCAGACCTGGACGGACATCGATGTCACCACCACGCCACCCGGAAAGAACTCCCGCAACCGCGACGGCGCCGCGACCGACTTCCCGCTCGTCGCTGCGATCCCTGCTGACCAGACTTGTACTGGCACCGTGGCTGGCCAGGACAACGCTTGCCTTGTGCGCTGCAAGAATGATGCGAATGCTGGGCCCTTTGGTGGTGTCGTGCCGGTTCAGAGTGAGTATACAATCTTGAATATGGCTCTTTGGTTGCGAGAAGTGATCGCTAATATGCTCGCTAGTGGCTGGAGCCTCTACTGGTAACTCTACCACGGCGCGCCGTGCGCTCGCTGCTGCTATGAAGCGGAGTGCTACTCCAATCCGACAAATGACTAAGCGGCAGATGGATGACTGCGACGACGAGGAAGAGGACGATGAGTAAATGAATAATCAGTTGGTGAAAAGGTTGGTGCTTCGGAGGGAGATTTCTGTACTCTCTGGAAAGAGTACGGATTTTAATGGCAACTTAGGTACTTTTAGACGGTCTCCTGGCGAGGCAGGGGGTACAATGTATTTTAGTAATGACGATGCGAAAATGGGAATCTGAATTAATATAAACTGATTTGAGAAATCTGTCATGCTTTCAACAAATAGGGATCTAGTTGATGCCGAAGTGGTATATAACAAATTAAGGATCATCATGTGAAAGAGCAACCGTTTCTAAAGCGCCAATAGCTACAGTGTCTTTAGTATAAATAATGTACGTAGTGATGCTCCCTTCTCATCCTAGAAGCTAGGGGGCGGTTCTGAAGCATTTCCAACGCTGATGCATCCGCCAACGACGAATATCGCAATCTCACAAGCGACTCTTCTCAGGGCGCCACATCTCGTTAAGTAGCCGACTGGCATTCACACGTTCCGGAACTACATCGCTTATAGTCGGCATTCCGCCAAGCCGCATGCCCGTAGTCAGCTCGTCGGCGTATACTAGAACGATGGTCAGTATGAACGAGGCCAAGATCTAGATGCCGGCCTCCAGGGACGTGGCCAAGTACGGTTCAATACGTACATAGATCGAGAGGAAACAGAGAAGTGAAACAAGACCAAGACTCACTATCTAGGCATCGCTCGACACCCTTCTCTCCATACGCCGAAAGCGCGTAAAAGAACGGCCGGCCGATACCAACAGCCTTCGCACCGAGCGCCACAGCTTTGAGCACATCTGCGCCATCGCGACATCCGCCATCAACGAAGATCTCGAGTTTCTTCAAAATCTCAGGGTTGTAAGTGCGGATCTCAAGCAGCGTCGACAGCGCATCCGACGCATCATGCATCTGTCGGCCGCCATGATTACTCAACAGTACCCCATCAACACCAAGCTCCGCGGCACGCACCGCGTCCTCAGCCGTCTGCACGCCCTTGAGCACGACCGGGCCGCCCCACTCCCTCTTAATCCACTTCAAGTCATCCCAGGTGAGTGAGGCGTTGATCTGGCCGCTACCGACATGCGACAGCAACCCGAAGCCCGCGCGCTCCGCATGCGCCGCGAGCTCAGGCGACGTAGCCAGGGCCTCAGCGGCCTGCAACTTGCGGTCCGCAGACCTCTTTCCCAGCACAGCCGTATCAACCGTGACCCAAAGACTGCGAAACACGCCCGTCGCGCGCGCGCGATGGATGCGCTGGACGGCGATCGAGCGGTCAGCGGGGATGTACAGCTGGAAATGCAGGTGCGCCTCGGGCCGGACCTCGTCGGCAATGGCCATGGCGATGCCCTTCTGCTTGCCCGCGACCTTCTTCTTCTCCTCCGCGAACGCGGCCGCGATGTCCTCCATCTTCGCCGTGGACTCTGTCGACAGGACACCGTGGACGCCTCGGCGGGCAAGCGCTTTCACGACGCCGATCTCGCCGTCCGGGTGTCCGCGCCCGAGCTGGCCCATGGGCGACACGTAGAAGGGGAACGCGGAGGCGGAGCCCAGGATGCTGGAGCGCGGGTCGACGACGGCGACGTCGCGGAAGATGCGCGGGCGGAACTTGACGGCCTGCCAGGAGGAGAGGTTGCCGCGCAGCGCGGAGCCGTCGTGCGCCGACGACGAGACGTAGGTCCATGACTTCAGCGGCATGACGGCCTTCGCGGCGGCCTCGAAGTCGTTGGGCAGGACGATGTCGGAGATGTGCGGCAGCCCTTTCATCCCCGCCGTCTCGCCGCTGGGGGTGTCCAGCACGAGAAACCCGCCCGATTCAGCGGCGCCGGCGCTGCTTATCGGCAGGGCGGCGCGCGTTGCGGCGTCTATGGTGCCCAGATAGGCATCTTTGGGTAAATACCTCAGGATGTCCGTTGAATGAATCTTGCGGAACTCGGCTGTGGCATCCTGTGAATCATATGAGCGGCGGTCCTCTTCTGAACATGACGAAAATGATGAATCGAATTGATGCGAGATTGTCTTAGCTTATCTCATTTTGGTCATTGCGACAAGAAGAGTTAAGCTCCGGGAATCAAAAAACAGCACGGCACAATTCATAAGGGGTATATGGTCTCGCCTACCGTCCCGGCCTGCTTGAGCAATACCGCCGCTCCGCCCGGGTGTTCGTTTAGGTAAGTTGTGACATCGTACGCCTTGCCATCCACGACGATCCAACACGAGGACGTGGACCGGTGGCTCGCGATCTCCTGGGCGTTTAGGGTATTCTCCTTTGACCCCATGTCAATTTTTGGTATTACAGTAATGAGATGATCTATAGGATCTATAGGTGCAAGGAAATGATCAAGAAGATGCGGTGAGCTTACTCTTCTAACAAGATACGACGCGACAGGGCCGGAAGCGCGTTTCCGTACTGCAGCATCGCTTGACCCAAGTCCCCATCTCCAAAAATCGGGGTGTCTGTGGGGCTTGACCGGACCTGATAGATCCCCTATCTATAGGATTAGTGGGTGAATTGCTAGCGAAGACGGCTCGGCCCGTTGAATTGTACATACTATTTACCAATGTTGATGATACCTATCACAAGTCGTTATCTGTTTTTTCTAGTCTCCTCGCATTTGATCGCATTCTAATGGGACATACACACCAGATTTAAATACACATGAAAGGTATGGAAATACTTCTCTTTAGAGTGTGATCCTGCGGATGGTTCGGGAATTATGCGGCGTTAGAGGTCCCGGCATCGGTAGTTCTATCACCTCCCTTTCTTGGTTCGTCGTTTTGCTTACACCGATAGCATAGATAATAGCACTCGAATTGCGCAGATTACGCGTTGGTAGGTATGGCTTAACAGAAGAGGTCTGAGCTCAGGATGGTGTCATCAACTTCAAGATTTGTGCTCTGTGTTTGAACGAGGCACTAAACTTTAATCATATAACATCTATACCCTTGGTTTTATCTATAAAGCATTCGGGAAGGCAACCCAGCCCAAAGAATCTTCAACATGTCGAGAATGATATGATTAGTGACAAGTAGTGTAGTATTAATGACAGAATGAGGGTTTACCGGATCTATCATCAATTAAGCTCCCCACATGATACCGCTCATTTAGATGAATTTAATCCCTGTCGCCCGTGCTCCCTCCAATGTCATTAGGAATAAAAGGAGGGAATATGAAAGTCTTCAAATCTCGAAAGGCTAAGCACTTGTATACGCAGAAAACACGAACCGATATTGAGTATCTGGAAGGTATCAAAATATCAATGCAACTCTCTAGGATATCGTATGCGCCTGCTAAAGGAGATAGACAAATCTACTACAACTCTGCAAGGCATCGCCTAGGCTGTCTGAATGCTCTAACATCAATGTCAAGAACTTCATATTGAGTCCAAACCTCCCGTGACCTCATTAATCCATCGCCCAACCGCTGTCTAGGGAAACGAGCCGCCGACCGACGCCACGTGTTATCCGTGAACCAAAACAGGCCAGGTCTAGTGAGCTGCAACGCCCTTCGGGTTCGGAGCATCGGTCATGTCGACTTCCATGGCATCATCTGCAGCTTCGGCAGCGTCGCCTTGAGCTCCAGCATCGCCCTCCACCTCATCATCCAGCTCATCCTCGCTCTCATTCTCGAGATCGACGCTTCCATCCTCAGACATCTCATCCTCGCCACCGATCTCACCAGCCTCCTCGGTACCGGCCATCTCGGCATCACCATCAGTCGCGACAGCGCTACTCGCGCCATTCTTGTCCGCAACACCATCAGCCTCCTCTTCGACATCTTCATCCAGCTCCTCAGCTCCGTATTCATCCTCATCAGCTTGGAGATCGGCTTCAGGTTGCTCAGGCGGGAATTCGGCGGGGGCAGAAGCTTCAGAATCCCTACAAGAGTACGTCAGAAACGATTGCCTAGGAATATGGGCGAGTTAGAATGGTACCATTTAATCGCGAAGCGAGTGACTCTTGGCTTCTCAGCAAGAACGTTGCGGCGAATCTTCTCGATGATGGGTTTAGCAGGAGGGTCAGCGTTGAGCTCGTCGGAGTCGTATTCGTTGTTCACGTAGTAGCCAACGCGAACGAATTCACGGCCGTCGTAAGAGCAAGTCAACAGGATGACAGTAACACCGAGGATGTCTGCGTCCGGAATACGGCTCGTTTTCGGGGCATCGGCTTCAAAGATGAATTTGTTGACACCAACGGGAATGGGTCCGACAAGGAGAGAGTCCAGCTCTTGGTCATATTGATCGCTAGTTGGGTTCGCGTTAGGCTGCGCCAGCACACACACACACACACACACTAAAGACAGGTTTTAAAGGAAGATAGCTTACGAGGTAGCAGAGCCAACATAAGTCAGCTTCCACTCGAGATCTGAAGATGTTGATTAGCATTTGCCATTGCCTCGCCCTGCGCATCAGAACTGTTGGGCTCGTGTTGCCTTGGGAAGCATACCTTTCTCCAATTGCTCTAGGCACTCGAAAGTGATCTCCAACTCATAGTTGTCGGTGAATTTAGCGGGGTTGTTGATGATGTTCACCCCGAGAAGAGATACGACAGACATCTTGTGCGATTCGGATCAATCACTTCACACGTGCAAGATAGGCTGAATGTGCGGGTTGGTAACAAGGTGTAGTAGAGATGAAGTATGGCTTCTGTGCAAAGATGTTTGCAACAAAATGAAGATGGCCGAGAGAAGAAATGATGGGGTTGGGCGCATTCAGGATGAGACCTGCAAAAAGTTACCTAATGTTGCAATGTGTGCTACACCAAAGAATTGTTGATCGTCCAAGGTTGGTTGTTCGTTGTTGGGGGTTTGTTTTGTTGCGACTGGTCTTAGCCTAGGCTAGATCGGAGGATGGGGTCGTCCTCATGGGCAACTGTTAATTAACGAGACGCGCCTTCCCTACGCGCAACTGGAAGGTAGGTGACCGCGTTCAGTGGTTGCAGCCGCAGAAGCGGGGTTACACTGGGACAGACCAGGAAGCAAAAACTGATAAGATAATTTGAGATAAGATAAGATAAACAGCATAGTTACCTAAGTATTTCAGCTGCAAAGTTGATAAGATAAGAAGTCCTCAAAGAACCTCCTATTGGAACTTCCAGTAGGTACTTATGTTTGAGTTCATGTTTTCTCCCCACAGAATGCCATTAGGCTTCAGTCAACCATCGATATGACATACAGACATATATTAGGTACTCATCTATTTCAAAACACGTGTAACATATCTGTGCAAGCCTTCAGGGCTTTTGACACGATACCAAAGTTGTTAGGTTTCCGGTTCCTCTAAGGAAACAACAAGCTGCATCAGCAAAGCTGATATCAAGCACAATGATCTCGATAATTCAGCACCGGAGCGCTTTAGAAACTATAATTCGATCATTTCAAAACTTAGCTTGGATGAGCAAATTGGGGTAGGAATAGACGACTCTTTTATTGTGATCGTAAACTGAAACCTATTATCTGGGTCTATAAGCTACCTCCTCTCAAATTTCTCACCGTTGCTACTACGATTGCCAAAACGCCAATTAACTATCAATGACGCTTGCCTACTATTTCAATCATTTGAGTATTAGAATAACCTATCTGGCTTGTTTTAGCACATGTCAATGTCAAAATACACTAAAAGCTGCCAAGGTCTTTACGGTAACAGAGTTGTGGCTGTCACCTAATTATAGAATAACGTATACTCCTAAGCCAATTAGGTAATAAGTGTGTACCCAGGTATTTACTCCGTAGCAAGTAGTGCGGCGCCTACACCGCTGATCCCATCTCAAATACTACCTAGCGCCCACACTTGTGTATTTGCCGCACGGCATCGAGAGGATGATCATAAGCACTTAAACAAAACATGTACGCAGGTATCTCAACTCTCATCTCTGTATTGTTCCTACGAGATACCCGATGCTTAGTGTACTCGGCACTTGCGCGGAGGTTTTTCGAGATTAACTCTTAAAGCTTACAACCATCTTACTTACAACCACCAGGGTTGGACAGCTCCCACGGGATCATCTCGTTAAATTCAACCGTGAACGAGCGGCAGGCACACCACATGATAAGACCCCAGGCATGTTCCGAAATTCCGGCCAGCCCTTGCTCATCCTTGTCCCATTGCAGGAGGTGCCTGGCCTAGATACCCAGTACCAGGGAAACTGAACAGGGACCTGCGCGAGGAACCGGAGAGATCCATAGCTGTTCTTGGCGCTTCTACGCACTACATACTCAGTAGTGCTGGACGTTTTCGTCGCTCCGATATATGGGATGAACTCTATGGAGAGACATTCCGACCCCAGGTACCTATGTACACCGTCAATATAGCCGTTCCAGTCCCCAGCAAGCAGATATACTGGACTTCATTGTTATTTGACGCGCTTCGAAAAGCGATCAAGTATACTCTTCGCAGAGACTTCTTCTATGCCCCATACTAGCCTTCTTCCAATTACTGATTTTATGATTGACAAAGGAGATCGCGGAGGAAATTGAAGGCCCTGGCCTAGTAGTGTATAGTGTATATACGGTATGCACAGGAAGCCTTTCGCATATCTAGACACCAGGGCTTGCGGAGGTTTTCACCCATGGTTGACAATTGCAAATCTTCTAATGCATATATCCCCGAGAGCACGTGCAAATTGTATACGATAACTTGCGCACACAGAGAGAATCCAATCAAGCCAATGAGTTCTCATTGCTATACCTGTCGGTATCCCCAATCGAGCTACACGAGCAAGTAGTTACGCGTATATGCTTCAGGACTCACCTTCCGACCGCTAGACGCGGTCATGCGCGCATATTCGCCGTGCATTGTCTCCAACTAAGCGTTCAACCAAGTCAGCATCTTAGAGCGACCAATCCGCCGAATGCGAGCAGAAAGGAAAAATCCCTGGCATCACAACGCTGACCATGCGTTAGTCTAGCCAGCCCGCCAGATATCGCCACCGCTCTCTGTGGTTCTAGACTACCTGCCGGTTGTTCTATGGGGTTTCGCGCCGTATTTGCAAGCTGCGTCCGACAACAGTCCGACCCCCCAACATAAGAAGCTTGACTACTTCACAAAATGGTTCACGAGGACTCGGAAGCGATCTCCACTACGCCGCATACAACGTGAAAGCGGAGCCGCCAAGGTACATATGCACATACCTATCTGATCTGATATCCTGGGAATGGAGTGTCGGCGCAACATACAGCGTACAGCAGCGGCCGCAGCCAAGCTTGAATGCATCAGCAAAGTTCTAGATTTAATGCGGATCTTCCCGAGAAGATTTTTCGTGTGGGCGAGGTAACGTTCCTCAATGATACGGAATAACGGCAAGCAGGCTTGATACGAGCTTGCGAGCCGTATACTAGCAAAACCTACATAACTTTTAGATAGGGAACTACCTACCTAGCAGCTAAGAGTCGTACAATTGAGAGATAATTCCCTTGACTTCCCATCATCTATAGACACAAGGCCTAAATCTCATTTTCATATTCGTTTCATCATGCTAGGTTTTGAACTCCTAAATACGTTCCTAGTCGAGAATTGTGCACCATATAATCGAGGCAAGGTCGGTAGAGAATAACTCCGAGATAATAACTCCGAGTTGGCAGAAGACCCAGCAATGATATGATGCCGGAGGCTTATCGTTGGAGACATGACATTGCCAACCGAGATGCGGGGATTGCCAGGGAGATAACTTAGACGAGGCGCCAGCGAGATGTTTGCATGACAAGGGTACCAGCTGGGTATGGTATTGTTGACATCTAGCCCAATGCGGGCGGCTCACCAAGCATACTACCCCTGGGAAAGTAATCCGATAAAGCCGATTGGATAGGAGAGAATCTAAAGTATAATGCGCTAGACCGGCTGTGTCGAAGTCTAAGTATTTTTGGAAATGTACGTTGCCCCACACGGCATGTACCGTACCTAAATGGCAATCAGTAGTTAGAGCTTGTCGTAACCTCAATTGACCAAATGTAGATAGGTAGGAGCGAGTTGGTATGCAAATGGAATGCCGGCATTATTACTTCAGGAACAGGAACAGGAACAGGAGTCTGGGCAAATATCCCTGCCTATGTCATTTAGCAGGAGCTTATTCTAGAAACCAGGTAGGAGCGGGATGTGGCACAGCAAGCTAAGATAGGTGCGCTTTAGTGTCGAATTAATGGAAATTTGTAATGCAGTAGTTGCGTTGAGCAGTGATCGCCGCCTTTTTTTAGCGAAAACGCCACTGTCATTGGTCATAGCACTCACGTACACTAAAGCGGACAGAAAAGGTACGCGCTTCTCACCTGCAGAAGGATCATACGGGATGCCCCGCTACACACACACACGCACACACACACGCACACACACAGCAAATCTCGGCCGAGCAAATCTTACCTACTATGCTGTACAAGGCTTCGCCCATAAGGCTGTTAGAGGCGTGCTACCTACCTAGCGCAACCACTTCCATTACGACACATTCTCTAGGTCCTAGGGCTAGTCCATTAGGCGGAGTGTTAAGCGAACGAAGATAGAGTCTGCAAGTCTGCCAAGGATTATACGATTATACGGAGTATCCTCTTCAACTGCGTGTAATTCGAAATTTCAAATCCCAGCATACACTCAGTCTGATTCACTCACATTGGATTCGTGTATGGCAGAACATGAAGTTTTCCAAATGCATTGTCTCGATCAGATACGCATGGGGCCTAGGCGCGTAAGTGTGAGTAAGAATAGCCGTATATTGACGAAACCTAGACAGATGTAAGCCTCTCGACAAGAGCCGCAGGCTCAAGTTCAAAGAGTATATTATGACCTCCAATCCTCCCTCTCAGTGTTTGCGGTTCGTAGGTTCCATCATCCATCAACAGCTCAAGACTTGGCCTAAGCCTTCCACTGTTGCACCCACATATATTTCCAACTACGCGAAGTAAATTGGGCAAGATGATCAAGTCTATCCTGGCAAGCATCTTGCTTGCGACCTCGGCGGTCCAAGCATCTCCTGCCTTCACGGAACGCACTCTCGAGACCACCACCAGCAGTGATGCCTTCACCGTTCCAAAGAACGACCGCAACCCTCGAGCCAGAGCCGCTGCGATCGATGTAAAGCGGAAGGGCTGGCTGTACTCGGAATATCCTATGGGCGTTGCCTATTACCCCACTGGCACGCTTGCCAATAAGACGATAGCCAAGGATCAAGAATCATGGTTACCTCCTATCGCGGATCTACAATCGGCTATTAGTGCCGAAACTACCATTGCCCTTGACGCCATCAACTCGGTACGTTTTCAACTGTATGCGATGTTGATCAATTTGCAGGACTAACTCTCTATATAGAAAGGAGGCATCAACAAGTTGGAGGACTATGCCAACCTATACAACGGCCAATGGACGAAAGCCTTCCCGGACGGCCCGTTCCCGGGTATGCTAACGAACTTCACCGACGACCGGTTATTTTCGATGATGAGGTTGTCTGCTAGCCCCTACAGACTTAAGCGAGTCCAGGCTAGCGACACCCTCCTCTTCCCGGTAGACGCCGCTGCCTCGATCACCGGCCTGTCTCTCAAGCAACTCCAGGCCCAGGGTCGCCTCTTCATTGAGGACTTCACTGAGATGAAGGAGCTCACTCCAACTGACAAGTTCGGCGCCGGATGCCGGGGCTACTTCTACATCCACCCCAAATCCGGTGACTTCCTCCCTCTAGCTATTCAACCTCTCGTCAAGGGCAGAGAAGATTCGGCTCTGGTCTACACACCCAAGGACTCCCCAACCGACTGGCTGCTTGCGAAGTTCATCATGAACCAGAACGACGGCTGGCACACTACTTGGGCTCACATTACTCAGTCTCATTCTGCTGCTGAGGCTCCCTACCTAGCTGCCATCCGTACTCTGAGCGACGACCACCCTGTCATGGTCATCATCAAGCGAGGTATGTCACTCCTTTCTGAAGCCTCTATTATACCTTGGTAATTATTGACTAACGTGGAATCCACAGTCGAGAAAACTCCCTGGAACATCCGCCCTCTCCTTCAAGCCGGTGTCGAGGCGGGAGCTGCCCCCACCGCCGGCCCACAGTACTATGCCTGGACCAGTACCTCAGGTCGCCAGTGGGCGAACCAGGTCTACTCATCCGGCGAGACGGCCAACTTCCAGAGCAACTACTACCGCACCCTCCTCCAGAACAACGGTCTCATCAACAGCAAGTTCGGCCCTGCGCTGAAGACCTTCCCCTTCTACGAGGATGCTTCCGTCGTCACCGAAGCCATCCGCGCCTTCATGACCTCCTTCATCGACTCCTACTACCCCAACGACAAGGCCGTGGCCCAAGATGCCGAGCTGCAAGCGTGGCGCGCCGAGACCGACGTCGCCAAGGTGTACGACTTCCCCAAGAGCATCACGACCAAGCAGACCCTCGTCGATGTCCTCACGCACCAGGCTTATCTCGGCGCGGTCGTGCACGGAGTGATGAGCACCAACGGCGCCATCGGCGACACGACCTCGCTCCCCTTCGCCCCGGCCGGCTTCCGCCAGCCCATCCCCACCAAGAAGGGCGTCACTGACATCATGTCGTTCATGCCCACGGCCGAGGGCGCCGTCTGGCAAGTCGCCACCTACGCTGCCGCCAACCGCGCCGCCTGGAAGAACACCAACGAGACCATCTCGTACATGTTCGCCGACGACACCATGCTCAGCCGCATGAACGCCCAGACCCGCGCCGCTGCGGCCACGTTCAAGTCCAACATGGACGCCTTCAGCAAGGTCGTCCGCGCTCGCAAGTTCGATGCGAATGGCCTCGAGCGCGGCATGCCTTTCTTGTGGAACGTCCTGGATCCTAACTGGGCTCCTTACTGGAGTGTGGTTTAGACGCGGATGTTTATTCTAGTATATATATAGTTGGCCCCTTTTAGCGATTTTTTATGTTTTAGATTAGGGCTATGTAGAATGCACATAGAATGGATGAAATACAATATTAGATTCATTTTCTTGGCCACATTGAAGTTTGAATGTTGGATTTAGAAGGCCTCCTTCAAGGACAATAGAGTTTTTAGGTGCCTACAAATGCAAAGTGTTTAGTCAAAATACTTCCCTTTACCTTATAACACATCGCTTAGTAACTACAAAGAGCAAAGCTAGCTAAATTGTTAATTAATCCTTCATACCACCGACACGCTTTCTTAATCCTGTGCTTTAGATACATATACCCAGCACGCAAGATCTAATAGTTGCGTTCTTAGTTCGCTATTGGTTAATAATTAGTAAATAAAGGAGGCAGTTCCATTTGAAGCCAATGATGCCAGTTTTAAGTTGATTGTAAGTATTTCCCCTTTTTAGACGTCAGAGGCCCATGATTTACATCGCCCTTTTAGTCAGCTAAGAAATTATATTAACCCATCCAGGTCTTATACCTTCATTAGGCTTCATACGCAAGAGACACGGCTTGAGTGTCTGTGAGACAAATAACCATTTTAGGTTTCAATATCCATAGTTGTTATTCCTTTAGAGAGTATGTACGTTAGCTGTGAATGAAAATGTGAAAACTTGTCATCAGACATCTATTTTTACCTCTAGGAGGGAAGGACAATAACTCCTATTATGAGGCCAATATTAATCACAGGGCACTAACAAACAAATGAGTTCAGGCAGGTTATACCTCTTGGCCTTAGTAGAATCAACGTTCCTTTTAACATAGAAATACCAGAGCTCGAGTCTGTTAAAACGAACCTTAGTTTTCATTATCAGTGGAAGAGAAACTTATCAATGAGGAATGCTTGCAAAAGTTTTCAGGAGTGTGCAACTTACCATGTCACATAGGATAGCAGATTGGAAATTAAGAAGTCTTTAGTTCCTGGCAAAGAAATTACATTCTTTATGTTAACAGAGGTAAGCAGGCAGGTAAACCAAAAAGCTCATAATGCTAATTGTTGTGAACTACCATTCTTATATGAATTTTATCAATTCGCTTTGTATGTTTCATTATACTTACATGATACCTATGTGAACTTTTTGTCTGTATTTTTTGGGAGGTACCTAGTTACCTCCGTTGGAACCGGAAATAAAGAGCTATTGTGGGGATGCTGTCCCGTAGAGCAGGTACCTTATGTACCTAGTTACATACTGTTGATAAGTGATAGGCTGGTGCTCTCGAGCCGCGCCAAGCCTAGCCGGGCCTAGTGTTCAACGCTTCTCGTTCTTTGATCCTCCATCCCCGGTCACTTGGCAAAGCGACCTTAACTTTTCATTGTGGTTGATTCTTGTGAAAACGCGAGTCCTTCCCTCGAGTTCTTCAACGCTGTCCACTTGCGCCAAATCACTTATGGTCACTAGTGATAGCAAATCTATCACTCTAGTTTTTTCTTGATAAAATCTGCAATCGGGGTCATGAGCAGGGGTGACTAGCTGGTACTAGGTATATGTGATCAAGCTTCCCAAGCTCCAGCCAGAGCTGCTTGTGACGTCGAGTGCCTGCCACCCGGTTCTCGTTTTATCGCGCGACAACCTTTTCGCACCTCGTGCCATCGTTAATCTCCACGGCCCTCGACGTACAAGTCAAACCCACCATAATCCTACTCCAACCTTTCGTTGTATCGATTGCGCGACCGACCCAACAACTGCGAGCCTGCCTGACGATCGCGCATCCATCCCACAACCATCGAATCACCACAGCCCGTCGTATTTAACGCGTCGCTTGCTCGGTGTCAGCACAGCACACTGTGCGCCGTGACAGCGATGGCTTCCGATGGGGCAGACAACACAGATGCCCAGATAAGTGGCGATGCTTCATGGGCTGACAATGGTTGGTCTGGTGATGCTGAGCCCAATGGATCAACGATGGAGTCTGGTGACCAGGAAGACGAATATACCATCCCCCAAACAGGCCCGACCTCGGATGGTTCTGAAGATGCTGCCGACATGGACGAAGACTCTGCTGAGTATGACCCCGAATCCGTCGAGATTACAACTACCGCCTACAATCCTGAATCCGTTATTACAACACCAGCCCTCCCAGTTGTTGAAGAGCGCAGCGCCTCAACCACCTCAACTCGACCAGTAAAGAAGCCAGGATTCATAGTAGGATCGTCCGATGATGAGGACGATGCCCCTACCCCTCCTTCTAACGCTCCCAAGCCTACTTCTACCAATACACAGCCCCGAGCCTATACCCGTTCTCCGTTACAACAAACCACTGTGACTGAAGAGGCCGCCGCTCCGCTTCCTAGCCATGCCGGTGGCGGAGCCACCACTACGGCAGAAAATCACACAGTCGGCAGCGCTAACACGAAACTGAGACTCCCAACCGATGTGGTGGGTATGCTTGAAGATCGTATTAAGGAAGATCCAAAAGGCGACATTGAAGCCTGGTTTGCGCTCATCGAGGAACAAAAACGCCGACACAAGATCGAAGATACTAGGAACACCTATGAACGCTTCCTTGAGATATTTCCACAAGCCGTAAGCAATAGCATTAGCTTTATCTAAGAATGAGAGTACTAACATTTTCTAGGCTGAGGTTTGGGTCGCATATCTAGAAATGGAGCTAAGTCTGGACAATTTTGCCCAAGCGGAAGGTATCTTTAGCCGTACTCTTTTCGCCGTTCCTCATGTGCAGCTCTGGACAGCATACTTGAACTACGTCCGCCGAAGAAACGATCTCAACGATCCCTCTGGCCAGGCTCGCCAAACCGTCAGTCAGGCTTACGAGTTCGTGCTCAACAATATCGGCCAGGACAGAGACGCAGGGGCGATATGGCAGGATTATATTTTATTCATCAAGACCGGCCCTGGCCAACTTGGTGGCACAAGCTGGCAAGACCAGCAAAAGATGGATCTTCTCCGGAAGGCGTACCAGCGTGCTATTTGCATCCCTACAGCCAACCTAAACACTTTCTGGAAGGAGTATGATCAGTTCGAGCTGGGCTTGAACAAGATGACTGTCAGTATATCATGGCTCGCTAACTTTAGATACGTTGCTGACTAGGTACAGGGTCGAAAATACCTCCAAGAGCGCTCCCCTGCATATATGACAGCTCGTAGTGCTAACACAGCCTTGGAGAATATCACGCGCGGCCTCAAAAGAACTACCTTACCTCGTTTGCCGCCTGTGCCCGGATTTGGGGGGGATCAAGACTTTCTTGAGCAAGTTAAGCTCTGGAAGGCCTGGGTTGCCTGGGAGAAGGATGACCCACTAGTCCTTAAATCCGAAGATCTGGCGTCCTATCAACAGCGCATTCTACACGTCTTTAAGCACGCCCTCATGGCCTTACGGTTTTGGCCTGAAATGTGGGTTGATGCAGCAGAGTGGTGCTTTGAGAATGGCATCACCAGAGACGGGAAAGACGTTGGCCGTTCGTTCCTTGTTGATGGCGTTACTGCAAATCCTGAAAGCGCCCTTCTGGCTCTCAAGCATGCCGATCACATCGAGCTAACCCAACGCGCCGGTGAAGATGAACAAGCTAAGGCCGCCTTGGCACAAGCTGTTAGGGTCCCATACGATAAGGTCCTTGATACACTGTACGAAATGATCAAGAAGCTGAAAGAGAAAGAATCCTCGGCAATAGCAAAAATCAAGGAGGATGCTACAGCGGAGACATCCGCGAACGAGACCGCTGGTGGAGATGAGGACGATGATGAAGGAGAGATCAAAGAAAGCTCTGCTTCTGCCATATCCAAACAGGACAGAATTAAAGCAGTACAAGATGGATTTGCCGTCCAAATCCAGATGCTATCCCAACAGATATCATATCTTTGGATTGCCCTCGCTCGAGCGTTTAGGCGATTTCAAGGACAAGGTAAAAGCTCACCAGCAACTGGTCTACGGGGAATTTTTACCGAGGCACGTGGAAAAGGTCGCCTTACTAGTGAAGTCTACATCGCGATAGCACACATCGAGTGGGACGTTTATCAAGATTCAGTCGCAACAAAAATCTTTGAACGTGGGTCAAGATTATTTCCGGAATCAGAACATTTTTTTGTCGAGTATCTCAAACACCTGCATGCGAGACGCGACTTTACGAGTAAGTTTTCGAAATCCTTTAAAGATACCTCTGTAACTGACGGTGCTAATTCTCCCACCTAGATGCTCGAGTTGTCTTCTCCCAGACGGTCAAACGATTCAAAGAGAAGCCTGAGTTGATTCCCAAACTGAAGCCCCTCTACGCATATTTCCACGCTTACGAAGCCCGATATGGAGAGCTGGCTCAGGTCCAAGAACTCGAGAAGCAGATGGCCGACCTATTTCCCGACGAGCCTAGTATCTCTCCTTTCGCTGCCAGATTCGCTACGGATAGATTCAATCCCATCACCGCCCGGGTCATTGTCTCGCCTGCGCAGCAGATGCGGCCCAAAGCGGCAATCCTCCAATCCGTAGAGGATGCTTCGCCGTCCCTTCGTGGTACCCCGCAGCCTATGGCACATGCCGAACGAAGCCCACGGCCACAACTTCTATCTGTTCACCCGGGTAACCTGAACTCGCCGAAACGGCCGTTTCAAATGGACGAGGCGGATGATTATAACCCACCTCGTAAGATCGCCAGAGGAGCCTCACCGCTCAAGGGTGCTGCAGGTCGTCGACTTGACCAGCAGCGCCGGCAAGGTGGAACGACGGCATCTGGTGCCACGATCTCGATCCCACGAGACATCACATTCCTTCTGGGACTAATCCCTCCCGCTGACACTTTCCACGCGCATCGGTTCAGGCCCGAACGCATGGTGCAGCTGATTCGAGATACCGACGTACCGACCTATTCCGAATGGAGAACGCAAAACGATCAGTCATCCCGTGCACATACGCGCCCGGCGTCATCGGATTACGTGCCGTACCAGTACACAGGACGAGACTCACCTGGCATCACTAATCGACCCGCCAGTCCGTATGGTGGCGCTGCTCGTGCGGCTGCTCAAGCTTCTACTACTTACCGAAACTCCCCCCTTCGCCCGGGCTCGAGTGGATCATACGAGCCACCTCCCGCAGCATACCAAGCCCCTGGCCCCAGCCCATTCAATCCTATAGCACAACTTCCTCAAGGGGTTCCGGGTAATCCTTATGCGGGTTGGCCTAATAATTATGCCGATATTGCATCTCAATACTCTACTTCTCATCCCCCTCAACCCCAGCCCTACCCTGGAGCCTACTACTAGCTAGTAGAATAATGAATTAGCAACAGATCCGCTAGCGCTGAAAACAATCGAGAACATGCCAGACAATGTTACCTGAATCGTTAGAGATGAAGGTAACTAAGATCATGCAGTCCGGCTAGCTGGCTGTTAATCTGTCTGAGCGGTTACATGCTATTACTCTGCCTAACGTCTTCGCCTAAATGAGGACCACATTTTTGAGCGGGTCGCATCACGCTGCGGCATTCACTTTTAATATGAATTCGAGTGGAAAAGGATATAAAGCGCCGAGATGGTATCCAGAATAATAGGAGCAACGCTAAGTTTTAGGCACTCGCAGTAGTGCAAAGGTAGAAAAGTAAGATGGGCAACATATTGCAGGTTGAACAATTCTTTTCGTTCGTATAACGGCATATGAGAGACGGCAGTTTCTGCATGGTTCGGCGTTGCGGAAGTAATCGAGACAGTCCAATTGTCTTCGTGTATCAAGCTCGTGTAGTATTAGGTACGTCGAGATGCAATTTTTTAATACAGAATTTGCACGAAATATCAGCAACGACCCTAAACTCCTCAGTTTTTTGCACCCGCTCTTAATCGTATATGCTGTCATGACTTGGCGAACGGCAACGAGGATTTTAATGTCTTCAACGTTAGTCTATCACGGACAGTGCTTCATTTCTTGCAGTATAGAAAAGCCTTCATGCCGAGTCGGCAGCTCCTCTACTTTGGTTCAAGGCCTCCAATGGCCTGAGAAGATAGTATTCATAAGTGCGCTACTACGATAAGTTAAGTTGGTTGGTTCTACCACCGCACAACCCGCACCTCTACAACACCACACATTCGGGCACACTTGGCTCGGATACGACTCGAATTCGTCCCGCCCACCGCCCTATTGACCAGTTATTGCGTTGTTTTCCAAGCATTGTTTATTATATTTAGTTGTTTTTTAGCCCTGAGCACTTCTAAGCTAGCTTTCTAGGCCCTACTACCTCACCGGTAACAGCGCACCAGCCTAACAGCGCACCAGCCTAGCATCGGCTTCGCTGTGAAAGCTAGCCGAAAAGGCTCGCACTCCCCCTAATACTAGTACTACCTCTACCCGCTGGTGTGCCCTGTGAAGTGCTGTAGATGAAGAGCGAAATCAGGACCATGCAATGTGCCATCATAGCTCGTTTTCGCGTGTGCGTGCTAACATCATTTCGTTAAGAGACGAGCCGTAAAGAAAGAAAGGAAAAGAAAGGAAAAGTCAATTCGCGTTCCAACCGACCAGTACGAAACGACGCAACGTGAATTTAGAGTCATGCCAAGGAAATTGAAGAAATACGTAAACGTTGTGCGAAATCCGAAACGACTCATGAATCAGCAACATCAGGCAAGCCAGATTCCCGAACAAGGGTATCTCGTGAGAAGATGGCGTGGACACAACTGATGAGACAACCAAGCATCATGTGCACCCTTTAAGAACATGACTACTTCGCCGGGATAGTGTTTCGATCGCCAAAAGTTAAGCCATACGCAAATGCACGAATCTGTAGATGAGGTGGTCTAAGCAAATGCGAGGTATTCTAGTTATACGCTGTCAACAATGTTTCGGTCGCATTCTCCTTGCAACTCTTTAGACGATCGTAAACTGGCGACTTGGTATCGAATTGACGAACGCCTTCAGGTCCTTCATACCGGGGACCAGTTCATCATGAACGGCCGCACGGGCGACAATCCGGTATTGTGGGGTATTGTCTAGAGCCGTCTCCTGACCTTTCACTTCTCTGAGAATCAGATAGATAGGTGAGCCATGTATCCGTGAAAGGATATCGTCTGTTTCGACGGGCGCTGTAGCAATCCCCACGAGGCCCTTTTCGGTAATGAAGACCGGTTTCCCAGCGAGTTCTTGAGTTCGAGCGCTGATAGTCTCATCAATCCCTAGTTCCTTTGGCCCCGGGTCTTTCATCATGAAGAACTTCGTTAGGGAAAGGTGCTCGTCATTACGTAAAGCATCTATAAGTTCAACTTTAGCGAGACCGAGTAGCCACTGGCGACTGTTGAATAGTTGCAGGCAGCGATCCAACCAGTCAAAGCATTACTTGAAGTAATTGTCAATTAATTGAGCCAACCAAGCCAAATTAATGATTCTGAAATTACTTGCAATCAAGCTAAGGTATTTTTATTAATTGCAATTACTTGCAATTATTTGCAAGCAATTTAGTTGTATTTTTTTTAATTTTTTATAGGGTATTTTAATAAGAATAAAGTAAGTAGAAGTTATTTAGGGACTTTTGAAGTTAGGGACCCGGGTTTGTTCAAGGGTTCTTGCTAGGACTTACTTAGCTTAGCCTACTAGGTAAGGCCTACCTACTTAATTTTACTTATTTACTTAGCCTGGTTTAGCCTACTACTTTATACTTACTTTTTATTTTAACAACCACTTTTAATATTAATACTTTGATTACTAAAACTTCCGTGCGCTTCGGCTTTAGTATTAAAACAAGCATGACGGTACTACTTTTAGTATAGCGCTGACGATTTTGAACAGATAGCGCGACCGCAGGAGCCAGGAGGTGGCTTTAGGTGCGTTTTTTTATGTAGCCCGACCTACAGCATACTACCTACCAACCTACCTGCCGATCGACCTACTGACATACTGACCTACTGATATATTGACTTACTAACTTACTTACCGACCGACCGACCGACCGACCGACCGACCGACCGAACGAACGAACGAACGGCTACAATTTGAAGCGACTACTTTAGAGGCAATTCGGTGCCTTTATTGCGAAGAAGGCTGGTGAAGAGGCTAGTGAAGTGGCTAGTGAATTGCTTGATTTAATTGATCAATTAATTGCTTAAGTCAAGCAAGAGATATTGTTAAGTCAGTTAAACAAGCTTTAAAATGGCCTTAAGTCAGTTAAATCAAGCTAACTGCGATTGTTTTGGCTTGATTTGACTGGTTGGATCGCTGGTTGCAGGGTTGCCGATGCCAGGGTTATGTGTTTATCACACTCTGGGATCGAACTAATTCCCTTAATCACATCAATATAGCGCCCTGTGCAAAATAGAGTACTTGGAGTGCAGAGCAGTACTTTGAGGGCTTCAATCTCGAGGTGGCGTTCTTGTTGCGAAAATTTATTCTTGGAAATGAAGGTGTCGAGCGTCACTTTATTTGCCCGTTTCAATTTTGATCGGCTAACGTGAGACCCTGGGTCGCTATGGGAGAAGTCGACGACCCAAGAAGGACCGGTGGGTTGCTTAGCACTCAATGGGGATTCGAACCAGAATCTCATGTTCCTCAATAGAAAGAAGTGGTTCTTGACATTATACCACCGTGCTGTCGCCCTTCTAAACACAACCTCGCAATTCTCGTTATAGTCTACGTTTATGAGGAGTCCCTGGGGTGGAGGAAGAAGAGATGCTAGCGCGAAGATTTTATCTCGGGGCTCCGTAGCTTGAGAGGCTTCTGACAGGGAGAGCACACCCGAGAATGATTTCACGCCGGGGTCGCGTTCTCTTTCCAGGCCACAACGGTAATAAAACAGAAGTGGCGTTTTCATCGAGCCGATAACAGGAGGAGTTAGTAGCCTTCCTACTCGCTCTATCTCTTTATCTATAAATTAAGAAGTCAGCCTAGAATCCTAGTCGTCATTTATAGAGTGAAATGTTTTTCGTTATAGCTTTTAAAACGGACAGCTAAAGGGAAGAAAATAAATCATACTCACCGAATTCTGCAATATTATCAAATTGTTTGGCATTGTGCTCATAATTGAGCAAGATCTTTTCTATAATATTATGAGCAGCCATGATATCATAGAACGAAAAAGTGTGACCACGAAAGATGAACTCTGGCGCGTTCGGCGGAAGTGCGGCTTCTTGAATCGTCCATACTCTCATCCACCACGGGTGCAACAAGACTAGGGCCGTGCAGCGAATGAGCATTAAATAAATAACCCAGTGCTTCTCGCTCCACAGCTCGTCTATGGAATACTTCTGAGATTCCGCCAAGATTGCGGCAAGATCATTTTGATCCATGCCAACTGCCCCAAATCTTGCGGGCAGGGGAAAATACCGTGCTTCCATTTCAAAGAGCTCATCTTCTCTTTAGCAGCAATTGACCTAGCCAAAGCAATATTTAAAATAATTGTTAAGTTATTTAACTAATTAAGCTAAAGTAACACTTTTAAAATGTTTTAAAATTTAAACAAAATATTTTTATTAATTATAAATATTTAAAAATATTTATAATTAAATTAGTTATATTTTTTTTAATTTATTTTTATTTTTTATTTTAATAATTATTTTATTATTAATATTTTAATTATTAAAAGTTTTTTATATTTTAATATTAATATTAAAAAAAATAAATATTAATAATTATTATAATTAAATTATTTTATTAATATTATATTTAATATAATATTAATAATTTTAAATAAATAATATAATTAAAAAATAATTATAAATATATTTTTTAATATATTTTTTTATATAGTTTAATTATTTTTTATAATTATTTTTATAATTATTTTTATAATTATTTATTTTTAATAATTATATAAATATAATTTTTAAATTTATTATTTTTTTAGTTTATTAATAATTTATTTTTTAATTAATTTAATTAATTAAATTATATTTAATATTATATTTATTAATTTATTTATTAATTTATTTATTAATTAATTTATTTATAATATATTAAATAATAGTTTTTTTAAATTATAAACTATTTAATTATAATTAAAAATATTTAAATTTATTATTTATTAATAAATTAAATTATTAATTAAAATATATTTAATTAAATATTTTAAATTAAAATATTAGTTTAAAAATATATATTTTATATTTAATTTATTAATTATATAACTTTAAATATTTTAATTTATAATATATATTTTATATTAATTAAATTTATAATTATTAATAAACTTAAAAATAATAAAGTTTAAATTTATTATTTTTATAATTTTTATTAAAAGTTTAAAATTTTTAAAATAAATATTATTTTTTTTATTATTATTAAATTAAATTTAATATTAATTATTTAAAAAAAACTTTTAATTATTAAGCTTTTTTAATATTTTTTAATAAATTTAAAACTTTATATTTATATAATTTATTAAATTAATAAAATAATAATAAAAAAAACTATTAATTAAACTTTATATTATCCCACTTAGGCAAGTAGTAAAACTGCTCACCTGGTTTCCTTGGAATTAGGTCCTAGGGGTTCAATTCCCCCTTGGGTCATTTTTTGACCTTTAGTGGCGCCACTCGTGGCGCCCCCCTGTGGCACGGCTGCCACTAAGTAGCACGACCAACCCACACCCGGTGGTCACTTGACCGCTATAACAGTGTCGCCCAGGCCACGTGGCCACAACTGCTGGCAGACGGCACCCTGCAAGCATAGTGGCGCATGGCTAAACTGAAGTTCTAGTGTTTGCCCTAGGGCGCAGTGGCCTAGCGGTTTATACGCCACCTGGCGTACAGCTGCAAACGTTAGTGGCACCTTCTGCGGCTGCAAAGCTACGGCCTGGCGTAGTGGCTACAAATGTTGGCCAGCTGGCTGCAAGGCTGACAGGTTTTTACTCCGTGGGGAGTTTCCTGTTAAAATAGCTTATACTAGGTTCCAGGCCTTTTACAAGTGCTATACATTATAGGAACAGTTGCTAGGGATGGAGTAAAATGCACTAGCACACAAAAAAAAAAAAAAAAAAAAAAATAATAAATAATAGTTTATTAAAAAAAATATTATATTAATAATATAGCTTTTAAAATTATTATTATTATTATTTTAATTATTAATTTAATTTATAAAAATTTAATTAATAAAATATATAATAATTATAATATTAATAAAAATTTAACTTTTAATTAAAACAAATTAAAATATTATTTATTAATAAATAAAACTAGTTATAAATTATTAAATTATAAATTTATAAAATAATAACAAAAATATTAAAAATAATTTTTATAATTATTTTAATTTATTTTTAATATTTTTTTAATATTAATTATATTAATTAAATATAAAAAAGTTTTTAATTAAACTAAATTAATAATAATTTTATAATAGCTATAATTTAAAGCAACTATTTTAAAATTAATTTAATATTTTTAATACTAATTAAAAAATAATTTTAAAAGCTTATAAACTATAATTTATTATAAAAAAAGCTAATAAAAAAAGCTAGTAAGTAAAACTAGTAAATTTACTTACTTTATTTAATTAGTTAATTAACTTAATTTAAACAAGAGATATTATTAAATCAGTTAAACAAGCTTAAAATAGCCTCAAGTCAGTTAAATCAAGCTAACTGCGTTTATTTTGGCTTGATTTGGCTGAGTCAATCGCTGCTCTTTGGTCCCCCTCTAGATCTGCTACTGGATCCTCTTCCTGTTTGTTCGCTGAGTGGTCGCCACTCAGCCAGATTGTGGTTTTCTTAGCCCTGGAGTAAATCCGTTTCATGAGCCGAACCTGATCTGTTTTCTCCTTGGAATCTGACTGATTGATACAAATCGCATCGATCCATATTTCTCTGGCAGTATCTGGGCGCCTCAAGCTCCGAAGAATTCTACCAAGATGAATCGTGACGGCAAAAGGCTTACCGTCGATCACAATCCACTCTCGAGATTTATCCTTGCCCCAGACATATGATAACGCCTCTGGGATGCCATCAACTTCTAGCTTGCGCACCATGAGTTGACATTCGAGAGGCTCATCTCGAGAACCGGGAAGGATCTTGAGAACTCGGACCTCGCCATTTGCGGAATCGAGACAGGTTGGATACTGGTAATACTTCTGATTTATGCTATCGTGCAATGATTTAGAATCTAGGGGTGTAGCTGGTTGTGGCGTTAATAGTTTGGACTTTTTGTACAGATTGCTTAAGAATCTCAAGCGTGTGTCGAGACTGGTGCTGAGGCAAGTATCGATTAACGGTTGGACATGCGAAATCTGTTCCCCGAATACATGGAGTATTTCATAAATTGCCGAGTCCATAATTTCGCAAAGAGTGCTCTCATGATCAATCTTATCGGCTGGATCTTGCAATGAAGACTTGATTGTGTAGGTTCTAATTTCAGACAGTTGATTCATTGCCTCAGCATCGTCAAGCTGATCGAGGTCTGCATGGGCAAAGAGGCTCGCTGACCTGTGTGCATTTCGTATGCCACCGTCTCCGTCGATAAACTCTTTGCATGCGGTGCATATGTAGAAAAACCGCTCGTCTCTTCCACAGAGGAGTCTTGCAATGGCATGGACTTGATCTGCCACAGCGAGTGTTTCGCACCTTGAGCGTTCGAATTCTAGGAGCCCATCTCTCTGTTCTGAGTATGTATTCCGCCATACATCCCGCCATATATTGAGCAGGGGTTTAGGATAGGCTTTGACTTCAAGAGATATATCTATGGCACTTATAAGCTGGCGAAATTCGTCTAGTTGAGATTTACGATACTGGTAGAAGGGAACTTGAGTTTCATCGGACTTTTCCGTGAATAGAGCGTAGAGTACCGTCCGAATATCCTCGTTACGCAGGAGTCGTGGCGCATCCTGGGGTAGCACGCTGTTAAGCTGGTCTAGAAGAGGCTTGGATGCGTCGCACGACAAAAAATCGTCTAGCACACTGCGATCTAGATTGTCTACGACAGATCGCAGATACGCATCCTCAGTTAATGGCGTTCCTTTGAGGAAATTGGCCGCTAGACGCCCCTCGCGATTGACAAGTAGAGACAGAAATAGCTCTGGGAGCTCTCTTGATTGATCTATGCTAGACAAGTCTTGGGATGATGATGATGATGATGATGATGACATGATTCTGGTAAAAGAAATTGAGAAAACTAAGGGACATTTTCAGTGGGCGCTATTTTTATGTTGAGCTTTCTGCTGGGATAGCAGGATGAGAAAGTAATAGGCAAGTACGATAGTTTCTGGGCCTTGTAGGTACCTATAATATATGTATATAGACGTCTACGCGAGGCAGACTGCGAGGGGTAATGTACTTTGGGGACCGAAGCCGCGAGGTAGAGGAATAACTGTTACACCTCTGATTGGACAACTCTCAAGACTATTCTCTTGGCTCGAGAAACATTAAACATCTTTCTTACGCTTGTATTCTGCGTATAGAGCGAAATAACGCACATGCTCAAGGTGTATATTTCCGCAATATTCCTCCTAGTTCCTCAGTAGTATGCCTAGGGCTAATCAAGCTTGCATCCAAATCGTCTTATTGTTATCCAATCCCCTCCAAATTTCCCATGTCCCTCTCGCTGTATCAATCCTACATCCTCACCAGACAGATGTTGCTCTTAGTTAAAGCGGATGGGACCTTAGATAGATTAAGCTATTTCGAGTGACGGTTTGTTGATTGCAAGAATGCAACGCCTCTTGCTCTACTCGAAAGGCTTGCAACAAGGTAGGTCCCAGAACTTGTGTAGGCTGTCGCGTGAACTCAGACTCAGTAATTATAGCTTCTAAGAGTATGTAGTAGCCCTGCGTGTTCGCATGAAACTTATCAAATTGAATAAAAATACCCTAAAAGCTCCGTATACGTACGATGCTTGTCATCCTGCCTTCATTTCCCTAGGTTTTCAGTCCAGTTCTAGATCGCTTTGTGGCCGGTTATCTGATTAGAGCTCGCAGAGTCTGTATAAGATCAGAACGCAAAAGATAGGTGGTGTTATAAACCACACCGTGAGGCCGAATAGAATTATTGCAGGGCATATAGACGAAGGGAGCTGTGCCTGTATATAGTAGATGGCATCCAGGAAGGTAGCTTACGAGACCTTTGCGCAACAACAATAGTCGTCGCCTACCCCTAGCATAGCATAAGACTTCTGGCAGGCGGTATCCTCACATACCTATTTTGCAGCGCCATGCGTTGTCGGTATGGAAGAGTCAATCGCCACTTAGGTAGGGTTACGACTTAGATCTAGCAAGTCTCATGAACTCGGTCCTTCGCCTGCTCTGATCTAGGCGAGCTGTATATTCCAACGTAATCCATATCTTCTTCCTCCTCCCCCCTTCTCCTTTATCCAATATCATCATCAACTTTTCCGATCTTAAGTCACTGAGCATCGTCTCAGAATCTCTAGACACGTACTTCAGGCAGAACTGCTTAGAACTCAGATACTTCCAGAGCACTGCAGCTCTCAGAGTATACTTGTGCATAATGAGGCAGTGCGGGTAGCTCAGACGCCCGCGTCCAGGTTCTATTTAAGGGGTAGCAGTTATTTTTTTGTTGATTTCTCACTCTCGTATAGCTGTATTCCTAGGCCACAATCTAGAATTCATTTCCCTAGTTAACTAAACTGGTCCTTCGCATAGCCTTCGAATTGACTTATTAGACCAACATGACTTCCCTGGTCACTTTGCCCTGATTCTTCTGTGCACTACTTGGCTTCAGCTGGATTGCTCGTTTCAATGGCTGGGCATCATTATATATTCCGCTATCTCTGAGTACTCAAGCACATACTTACAGTAATAAGCCTATTTAATGAATATTGCATACCAGAAAACGCTTCAGATTAGCATATTTGAGATCTCAGGCGCCTAACTCTTCTCCATTCATCCTCCTGGACCTTAAAGCTCCATTTTGGGGTTACAACTCATGCCAAATTTATCAAATCTGGTTACTTGGTAGGGATAGTTACATATATATCAGACCTGCCTACCTACATAGTCTGCATGCTCTGCATGTCTGAAAGTGCAAACGCAACTATGAACTAACAGTGTGAACAAGCGCCGGACACAGTAGAAAGGAGGTTTGATTCTGTAAACGGAGACAACTGCACCCTGAGAATTGAGAACATGAAGCCTTGACAAACATACAACAATATAGGAGGAATGTAGGCAACTACCTAGGTAGAGAATTATATGTTGCTTCTAGGAAGCACTGGACGTTTCATCTCTACTTATAGCACCTTCCCTACCTGCAATCATACCTAGGTTTCCCTCAAAACTGCTGCAGATTGATTCGAAGTACTTAGGCATCCAACTTCCTAGTTCTTTCCATATCTGCATACATACTACCTACTTAGTACTTAGGTAGATCTATGACCTCATACGTTCACCTAGCAACAACAAACTACTACCTAGGTAGGTAATGCACGCAACCGCCTACCTATAACCCCCCAGGCTCCAAGGTTGTTTGTTCGTTCCGCACGAACTCATAGCATCCCAAACAAACACAGTCTCAACAGCTGGTATTTTAGCACAGAGGACTGCAAACCACCCCTCATTCACCTCAAACACCTCTACCTTAGATACCTAGTACTTGCTTAGGTAGGTGCATGAACTGAGGTATAAATTGGGATCTCTTCCTTCTCAGATCCATCATCTATTCCGGCCTCTCCTTTCTTGCGCCTCCTAACCCAATCCAAAGACACATTCAACCGTGCAGCCCTGCTATACGCTTCGGGGAAATAACTACAGCAGACGAAAACTTGTGTCGTAGCGAGGTAGCTACCAAGCCCTTCCCTTTACCCCCTATCGAACCTGCCCGTTCTTTAGTACAGGCTGCTACCTATTCTCATTACCTACCTAACTTTTGGCACTTGTCCTCTGCCTCTACAATAATACATCCAAGGACACTCTCCCTTCTCACTTCCATCTTCATCTCCGTCCTTCTCCCACCAGGCATTCGATCCACGACTAGCCTAGATACCTGATATCTTCTCCGTTCGTCCTGCAGGCACTAGGTTACATACAAGTAATTAGCAGATAGGTACGTCCCTAGCACCCAAACCTCTACTTCTTAGCCCTCATTCCGCTGTGAACGCCCATATCGAACACGCCCCATCTCGCGGCAACTTGCTTCTTGTTTGTGGAGATCCATGTTTGTCAACAAGTACCTACCTATTACCTACCATTCCAACCACACCGCGTTGTGACTCTCATCCTATATCCGTCCTTCCTTAACAGCTACAGGAATTCCTGGAGCGAGAAGGAAGGTACGCTATCTAACAGCGCCTGATAACTGCATGCAGATAGACGCATACGTCGTCGTGCTCTTCTACCCCACAGACAGTACATCTCTCCTCTCCGGCCCTACCTGGGTATTCACACAGCCGCATCGGTCTCTGCCTCTTTACTACAAGGCTTCCTTTTCTAGTCTCCAGCACAGCTTTCGACAACTTCCCTCTCTTTTACGATTTGAGATTCGGCTAGTCTAAAGGTACGTGTTTACATTTTTTTTCTCATACACATGGCCTAATTTCTTCCACCCAACGTTCCCCTTTTGAAGTTCTCCCTCTACACACAGCCCATCCTCACGCTCTTTTGACTCACGCTTCCTGCATCTACGGACTACGTATCTTCCATCACATCACGTTTCAACCCACCATTGAGCAAACGGCCTTCTCCTGCAGCATCGATAGTAGGATTAGGCACTCGAGCAAAGGTTCGTCACTTATGGCAACGCCACTGCGCTCCAAATCCACCATTCACTCACAACATACATAATCTCCTATCTACAAACGCATAACGTCCCCAGACAGCTACTATTAACTAGATTTCCATGTGTGGTTTCTTCCTCAATCTACATACAGATCTAACACTATCCTCTACTTTCATCTCATTGCTCTCCTACCTACCTGACCCATTGTATCACCCCCCCTCCGCCGTCGTTATTTGCGCTTTCACTTTACCAGAAGACTTTGACATGGTCTAACTGCAGCAGGTAACTCTTCCATCTTTGAATAATATCACAGTCTCTCTCTTACGAACCTATCCCTCTCTACCTTCAGATTCCCTCCCCTTTCCGAGTGATTACCCACACAACTGCCTCCCACTAAATTGCCATAGGAGTCGATTTTCCTGCGATCCCCGCCCATTTGCGAATATCTTCTACCCGACACATCAACCTCGGTACTTACCTAGGTACCTTAGGTCCGAGTTCCTGCTACATACCTGGCAACAACTACTTACAGTCTGTATGTCCCCCCCCGTGCCTTCCCCAGCAACAAGCAACTCGACACCCTTCATTAGGCCACACCTATTCTGTCCCCACCTCCATCTTCCATCTTCTGTTTAACCTTCCGCTCCTGTCACTAAAATCCGCGACCTCCTCAACCAGAACTACCTAATATTGAACCATAGGTACCTTTCCATCTCAACCTCAACACACTCCCTACCACTCCTTTACAAATATCTTTTCTCCGTTCATCAGTGTTTGCAGTGCAGGCGAATATCATTCGCCATACCTCCCAGCGAAACATTTGCGGTTCATACAGTTCTTCCGTCACTACTACACATACAACAGAAGCTCTACATTAGCCCGTCACTCTAACTCCTCAGCTAGGTCTTTTCATCAGCCAGGTATTTAGTGCCTACAGCTTCTAATCTATCATTCATCACCTCACATCGCTTGTTCTTCGAGGCAGCTAGCTGACGTCTTGTAAGTCCAGTAGACCCTTCTGCCTGGTCCTGTAAGTATTTTTTCTTGCCATCACCCGCTCCATCTTCTATTCTATGCACAGAACACACTATGTAGGCGTAGATTGGCTGCCTCATCTCCTCAACCGTTTCGCCAGCTGTTTCCTTCATGATAGTCTTTCTTCTATCCCTCCTATCAGCTAGTGCCTTAGTTAATTGCGCACAAACATTGGGAAACTTATGTTGCAGTTTCTTTACCTCTTCAATCATTTTCTTATCCCCATCGTGTTATTCTTCGTCGTAATACACGCCAGATATTTTTCATTCGCAAGATATACTTACACTGACACTGGGACCAGAGCCGCGGTTACCAGGTCGACGTTAATCCGACCAAGCTAAGTCAAGATCAGGTAGGCATTTATCTTGAACGGAGTCGATGGCAATTCTCGAGTCCTTAACACTTTAAAATCACTTCTACCTCTCCACTCAACACTCAGCAAGCTATTCCAATTTCATAAATTTCACTCTCAAGGCTTACAAAAAGGATATAATAGTGGAAGCGCCCATTATACATCACTTTGAGCGGCAATCACACTGAACACACTCACATCTGCAACCCTATCACCCTCCATAGCCCCCGCCAGCCCTCTATCACTGCTTACGCTGCTATCGTCTTACCAACGATTCATCTGTGCGAACCTCACCCGTTGGTTCTCTACTTCTTTTCCATAGATGTATCGATAAATCCGGTACTAACAATTCAGTATAGAACATTATTGAGATGTCTGATCCTCGAGATCCTCGGCCGGGGACTCCCCGTAATCCAGACGTTGAGCGGGTGTCTGGAATGAACCTTGATGGCGCATCCGACCGCCCCCGAGGGTCGGCCGCTGGGTCTCATCGCGGGTCAGTTCCTGGCTCCCATGCTGGTTCGCACCGGGGCTCCCAGGCTGGATCACCTACCAAAGCGCCTGCCGGTGCCAAGACCAGCAGTTTCAAAGTCCAGCCATTGGGATACGACCCCGCGCGTGACAAGCCACTGCGTCCTGTGGATATTATTGGTAAACGAGTAGACCTCCCTGCCGAAGCCTACTTGGAGGTAAGCCCTCGATCCAAATACTCAGCACCCTATGATCTAGACGGAAGTGTCAATTTGTTTACCATATTGACTCTTTTGCTAACGTTCGCAAAACCAGCACGCCGGTAAAAGCCGATTTACACCTCGTCCCGGCTTTAACACCCAGGGGAAGCCTATCCAGGTTCAACTCAATATTTTTGCCGTCATGGGATTCGAAACCAGGAACGTCTATCAGTACGATGTAAGTTAAAACACCTTCGAATAACACCGCCCATTAAACTCATTTTTCATTTAGGTGTCGGTTAGCCCTGAAGACAAAGAAACTAAGGCTTTGCTGAAGAAGCTTTGGTACTCTGAGCCTGTCCAGAAGATCTTGATCAAGTCTGGCGGCAAGTGGCTACACGATGGCAACAAGCTGGCTTGGTAAGAAGCGGCCGTTCTATAATCTTACTATAAACTAACCAGTCCTCAGGTCCTCGAATCCAATCGATCGTAATGAGTTTCGAGTATCGATCGATCTTGACGCGGACAAGCCGAACAAGAAGAAAGTAGGGGGCACTGGTGTATATTTCTTCAAGGTTAAACAAAGCGCGGTCGTCAAGCTTGAATACCTACATCAATATGTTCAAGGTAAAATTGGCTGGGACAAGCACGTCCTTGAAGGCATGAGTATGGCTTACCAGATCAACTAAAATTGCGGTCGCGATGGTGTGCTAACTCTTCCAGACTTCTTTGACCACTGCATGAGGCAAGGCCCATCGGAGAGGATGACCGCCATTAAACGAAACTTTTATCCTAGAGATTCGCAATCTAGGGAGCTCGGCCGCGTTGTTGAAGTACACAAGGGATACTACGCGGCGGCTCGACTTGGTGAGGTTAGTATTAATAAATGTCGATTTGTAGACTAGCTACTAATGACATTGTTTAGGCGAAAAGGCTTATGATAAATGTTGACACCGCCAATACGGCATTCTGGCAACCCAAAACTATCGCGGAAACGGGTCTTCGAATGTTCAACGAACATAACGAAAAATGGAGCAACTGTATGTTTTAGTGGCATCTAGCCTCGTAATTCTGACGCGTACTGACATATAGTGAAAGGGAGCTACATGGAATGGGCCGAGCAGCTTCGGCCGATAGCAGTCAAAGATAGGCAGGGAAGGACAGTAGCTGCGCCGTCTGAGGCTTTTAGCCTCCTGCGACGACTCCAAAAGTTGAAATTCGTCGTCAAACATCGTGGTAAGATGCACGAGCAGAAACAGTATGTGATCAAGCGCTTTATGTTCGAAGAGCGTTTTGGGCCAGAGGGTGGTCACTCTCAGAGGGTCACCTTCCCCAAGAAAATGCCAGATGGCAGTATGCAGGACACTACTGTGTGGCAACACTACAAGGATAGATACGACTTTCGGCTCCAGTATCCTAAACTGCCTATCATTGAGACCACGCGAGGAGGACTGTTCCCCATGGAACTTTGCAACGTTGCCGATTTCCAGCGGTATCCATTCAAGCTTGATCCCGCCCAGGTAAGCTTCCATCCCGCGCTTGGTATACAATTACTAACATTATGCTTGACAGACTGCAGAAATGATAAAATTCGCAGTTACACGCCCCGCAAAGCGTAAGGCCGACATTATGGAGGGTTTCCAGCACCTCAACTATGTCAATGACCCCTACTTGGCAGAATTTGGTATCAAGGTTTCGGGCAACATGCAAATAACTAATGCTCGGCTTCTAAAAAACCCAGAGATCGCATTTGCTGGAAACAGCAAACATAATCCTGGAGTATCAGGGCGGTGGGATCTCCGTGGGAAACGATTCCTTGAACCCAATCAGAACCAAATAATATCATGGGGCCTTGCCGTCTGTGGGAACTCCTGCACAAAGCAGGAAGCGGAGGCATTTGCTTCGAAATTTACTCAGACCTACAGAAACCACGGGGGTAACATCAAGGCGAATCTCCTTGTTATCAATGTGCCTTTCAGTGTTGGTGACTACGGCGAAATTTGCAAGGCCGCCTGGAATCAGATTGGAAGCCACTTTAAAAACTTCCCTCAGATGATATTCCTGGTGGTCCCGAACAAGAACTCTCTTGTATATGAACGTATCAAGAAGAATATGGACTGTCGGTTCTGCGTCCCATCACAGGTTATGCAATCCGGCCACGTTAAGAAGGCCAATGGTCAATACATGAGCAACGTGGCCATGAAGGTAAATGCCAAGTTAGGAGGAATTACTTGCAAGGTTGCCTCCGTCGGTCAAGCCAACCCTTTCTTCCAGTGCCCTACCATGATCATGGGTGTTGACGTTTCTCATGCGGCCCCCGGCAGCGGTCAGCCATCGATGGCGGCAATGTCTGTATCACTGGATAAAAATGCCACTCGTTACGCTGCGGCATGCGAGGTCAATGGATGGCGAAGCGAGGTCCTCCAGTCGACCACTTGCCACACAATGTTTCCACCCATGCTGAAACATTGGATCGGTATCCATAAAGTAGCCCCTCAACACGTATATTACCTACGTGATGGCGTCGCGGAGGGACAGTTTCAAGCAGTCCTTGAAAACGAAATGGCGGAAATCTACCGCGTTTTCCGCGACGTCAACGCTCCGAAACCGAAAATGACGGTGATTATTGCGACGAAGCGGCATCATATCCGCTTCTTCCCAAAGCCGCGTGATCAAAGCACTGGCGACAGAAATGAAAACCCTCTGCCGGGCACTCTAGTGGAGCGTGATGCCACTCATCCTCATCATTTTGATTTCTACTTATGCTCACACGTAGCGATCCAGGGTACGGCTAGGCCGGTACATTATCAGGTCATTTATGACGATGCCAACGTTAAACCTGATCTCCTTCAGGCAATGATCTACCAGCAATGCTACCAGTATGCACGCTCAACTACACCCGTATCTTTGCACCCAGCCGTCTACTACGCTCATTTAGTCTCAAATCGCGCTAGAGCACATGAGGATATCCACGCAAGCCAAAGGGAGAATGTTGGCGGCAAAGAAGGTCATCCCACCGCTAAGCATCCTTCAGAAGTCCATTCCGAACAGGGCAGGTTGAGCGAACCAGCCCCTTTGCTACCCATGGGCACCGAAGGCACGCCACGAGAACGTATTGCATTTATGAACTCGACAATGTGGTATATCTAGTTCCGCAGTCCTTCGATACTCCCGGCCCCCAATAAGCAGTTCTACATTCTACAGTTTTTCGTTTTTCTATTACTGCATATGGGGAACGCATAATGCACAGGTTTCACCTGAAGATAACGGACATTTGGCTTATCAGCACAGAGGTGAGTTGATATATCGAAGTACATTACTTGGTGAACCTATTGCACGACTTACTTACTGACGTTCGATGATATGCAGGGCTTCTACTCGATGGCTTCTAACACCTACCAAAGGAGAAACACAAAAAGAAAAAAAAAAAGGATCACCCAGAGTACTTTCTTAATTCACCCTCCATTTCTTGCCAAAATCTGGCCCGATTGAGATAGATGTCCCACATGGAATCACTGCTTTCGCCTGGGACTTCCTATCTCATGATTAATTATTGCCTTTGATTTTCACGGCTTTAATTACGAGTTCTTTTTATTTCCTTCGCCGGACTGCCCGAATTTCTGATTCTCTTCTGGAGACTCTTCCAATATCAATCCATCTAAACCCCGAATCAACAAAGCCAAGATGGTCCACTGTTCAAATCCGAACTACTGGACCTTATCAATGCTTTTAGATAAGTAGTTAGATAGATAATGGAAGACTCCCTTGTATTACTAACTTCGGCGTTCTGAGTCTACGTGATATGTAAGATCTTTATTGCCCTTATCTGCCTGTATTATAGACGAAGCCCAAATAGTTCGTGTGTAATCAAGTGGCGAGGCTCGGGCCTGGAGGTGTGGTGACGTATATGGTGGAGATTGGGGGTAGGAGGTGCGACGTTGAGGCTGGGGCATTGATAACTGGGTAGAAGGCGAATGGCCTGTGTGAGATGTGTGATGTTCTACGTAGGCGAGTGCAATCGTGATGTATCATCGAAGTTTTAGGTCTAATGTATTGATCAAGGTAGAACCACTGCAGTCGGGGGTAATCAAAACTAACAAGCCTGGTGTGGTCAATGTGGGATTGAGACGACGGTTCTATGCGGTTCAACAGCCTCTATTCGAGCAGAGTTAGTGTGTTGATTTAATATTCGGAGTTTTGCCCAGGGGAGGACATTGAAACCAGAGGCCTTACGCCATGTCTCGGTCTCAATTGTGGTGAATGAGTGTGTTTGGCGCTTGGGAGCGGATCGGTAGATTAATAGCAAATTCCCGTGCAGTACTTATGGTCAGAGGAATTGTTTCCTTCTGGCATTTTCAAGACTCTACGTGTGGCAACGTGGGTTTGCAGTTTTGACGAGGTGTTATGCACTAGATCTCCTGTTTATTCTAGCCGGGGGTATTGTACGCAAGAAACAGAGAGGCGTTGTGTACGCAGCATTGTATCAGGTGGGTAGCTAGTACTAGGGATAAAAGGAGGGAGTGATACGAGATGATCAATCTTGCGTCGGCTTGTGCTGCTTTGCCTGGGATGCTGGTGGCAGCCGTTACTTGCGCATATTCTGGCTATATATACGCACATAAGGATTGATGTTCTTGGCTAGGCTACCTATAAAGAGCCAGAACGGTCCCCTGAGACGGAAGCGGGGGAGGCAACTGGCAGCATGGAGGACGACGTCACATAATAGGTCTTATTGGTGTCTAGATACTCCCCGCTGTCGCCCTAGAGAGGAGCTCACTCAATAATAGCTATCTGAAGGAGTGCCCCTGGGCATCGAATATCCAGCCTCGACGCGATGGGAGTCTGTTCGTGTAGCTTATCGGGTCTTGCGCGTCTCGGAATGGGACAGAGACAGCAGCATAGCAATGGTCGTTGAATTGATAGCGCCCGGTTCGTGCCGTAGATAAGTCTGGATCCCGGTTAGTGCTCGTCTCGGACTATGCATACCCTGCGCACTGAAGTCTCGATCGGCATGGGTGGCTAGGTAGGCCGGGACCGGCTTGCATCGCGGAGGCAGGCGCATGAGGACTGGCGAGTGTTAGTAGAGCTGCTATTAGCTGTCACTTTAGGCCCCAAGGCCAGCATGGTGGATGGAAATAGCGCGGATTGTCTGAATCTTGAGTTCACCGACGACTGCACGGATAGTCTATGGCAGGAATAAATCACGGCGTGCCACTGGCTCTGTGTTAAGGCCTGAGGAGTACCATACGATGAGCAAGACCGGCAATGGCTTCTCAGAACATACTAGATTTGCCTTTTATAGCCTCCCATGTCGGACACATCATCCTCGTCGAGCCTTGAGCCGCTCATACACAGATAGCTAGCTACCTGAGTTGGCAGTCAGATCGAGAGCGACGTCGCACTGAAATGCAGCCAGTCAGGGATAGCCATTATTGCCGTTGGTTCCCCGATATCTGAGATTGCGTGGTTCTCCGTACATCCGGTTGTTCTCGCTTGTTCTTGTTGTTATGTTGCGATTGTTGGCAAATGCGAGACTAAGCCCCTTGTTCACATATGACGAAGTCTCAATCAGTCGATGGGAAATTTGCTCAGGATGATCGGAACGTGCACCGGTATGACGATACGTATTTAGTTATTTAGTTCGCCGGCATCGCCTCGAGAGGGGCATGGTACCTATAACGGGCTCGAGAGGGGAATTGCTCATTATTTCTATTCCTGACTATATTCTATATTGTCGAAGAGATGATTTACCCATTCAATTGGGCCTCCTATGTTGCATACTGACTATGACTAGGACTTGTTTCTGCGCCTCATCGTCAGCCACTCACATTCCTAGTCCGTGTCAGCGGCTAAGGGAATCCTATATTCTATAAGTAGGGCTGAAGATGAGCCGGTCGGAGCTAATGAGCGACGAATAATTTAATTGGCATGAAATGTGTTTGCAATTTCACTCACCGCTGCTTATTCGTCCTGTATGGATGTAAGTACCGTCTAAGCGGGGGGATGGGTGTTTTGGGTCCTAGAGAAAGCTTGAGCGATTCTATTTATAGATTTCCAAGTTTCTGGATGGAGCGACACGTGTATCGGCCTGGGGGGAGCTCGGTGGCGCGTTGAGAGAGAAAAACAACATCACACTGCAGGATACCTACAGCAGTACTGTTGGTACTGTTCGAAGCTCAGCCTCAAGATGGCATCGATGCAACATACCCCGCGGTCGCTGCAGGTTGTTTCATTATAGAACATTTAACCCTGTAGGTTTGGTATCTCAGACGGATCTGATCTACTACTTATTGCTGGTTTGATCAAATCCCCCTTCGCTGTCTCACTGGGGATGGATGAGATCAACTAGTATGTAGGTGTGCATACATAGTCGCGCCATCAGCCATAAGCACGGGAAATGATCGTTCCCGGGAGACCGAGATAACTAGGAGCAGCACATTCTCGAGTTCCTGGGTCCATGTCGAGTAATTAACGATTTTACCAAGTGAGTGATGTGTTGTGTATCAAGTGTGTCTAATTTAAAGTCAATGGACTGCGCCTGTCAGAGCTGTCGGGCTGCAAACATAGATTCCGGCTACCATGATTTAGCATCAAACGGATGCAGAGCTCTGAATAAAGAAACAACAACTGACTTATCACCGCTTCTATCGGCTCCCAAGACAAGCAGCGATCGACCGTAGCATCGCAGGGTCCACGCTAGCAGGGGATAATCCGCCGGACCAGGGGCCGGGCCTTCAGCTCACCTACTATGAGTACACCAGGCCTACAGCATGCACTCAGCCGCAGGCGAGCTGGTACGCCCTATAGGCTCGCCATTCCCTGCGAGGCTTGGGCTGGACCCATCGCATCGTCTAAAGGCCTGCAGTGCAGGGACACTCCCTACTCCAGTATATGCTGCCTCCGAGGCGTTGAATCGCAGTGTAGCGCTAACATATACCACGCATTCAGCTATTCCGATCTTATAGCCTACCGTCACAGATTTTGAGGAAACGATATTTCTCTACATAGTCTAAGCGAAACTAAGTGGAGGGAGTTGTTGCAGCTTGGGCTGACACTGGGGCATACATAATCTTGGCCTACTCATTTCAAAGATGACAACAATCTCAAGAACCATTGCGGCAGTCGAATAGGCTAGCCTTACACGGTCTAGGATCACCATGCTTACCTTGCAGAGAGAATTTGTCTCTCCTGCAAACCGCCCTGGCCAACCAGACGACTCCGCTGGTCCGCGTTTGTGGTGCTGTCTTACTTTTTTTGTCGCTGTGGCATGGAGTTAGTCTGCCTATGTACTGTACATACATGGCATCATGACATTCGTTCATTGGTGGAGCTAATAACGATTGCTTTTGGTGGGAGGCTATGCAACTATTTGCGCTAATACACGCCTCTAGGGCTACCTGTTACTTATATTACTTATATAGAAAGGACTAGACCTCCCCTCCTCCCGTCTCAGCCTGCTGGCAGCTCTTTGATGATTTCATTGAAGAATAAGCACCCCCGCCGCCGCTAAAGCTCACCTGGAAGATACTTGCTCGAACCGGACCAACTACGACTATGGCGAGGACCATGTTATGACAAAAAATATATACGATCAAAAAGAGTCGGTTATCGAGAAATAGGACTGCATAGGTAGCCTATCATTACGACCCAACGCTTTATACCACCAGCAACTACACCGCATAAGTAGCTGGGAAACCCTGTTGAGCTAGGATCGGAGCTACGTGGAAGAATTTGAAAATACAGAATCTGATCCGAGACATACGACTAGAGGATGCTAGGTTCACATCGTGACAATGCGCACTTTAACCGTTCTGGGTGGAGGAAGAGGGTGATGTTGCCGTGTTGGATCATACAAATTCTCATCCTGTTGAGTTTGATGGGCTTGTTCTCATATCGCCTGTCCCACACGGTGAACACTTGGGAAGAGCAGGAGAGCAAGGGAGATGTGCCGGTGGTCGAGTTTGTGTAAGTGCCCAACTGCTGAAACGATCGAGGGTCTTCGAAGGGCTGACAGGCTTCGCATAGATGGGAAATTGCGAATATCGGGTTCGCACTGGTATCCCTCGTCGTAACATTTATCTCGATAGCGAGATTCATCGCTGAGGTATTGACACCGCTACCGTTGCTATTCGGCTGCATCCTGAGTCTCGTGCTGTCGGGCGCTGTTCTGGCTCTGGATATCACTATCTATGTCCAACGGAAGGACAAGAATTACTCGTTAATAGGATTAGGCCTCGATGTCACCCTAATGTGAGCATTTCCTCTCTTTTATCCATCTCATTCCGCCTGCGAAAGAAAACAGACACACTAATAATAATACTTATTAGATTCTTTACCATAATCCCTCTAATTTACGCCATAATCATCTACCGTCGCCTGCTAGACTACGACGAGTACCACCTGCCCGGCAATCACAAAGCCTTCGGGTTCACCGCCATCGAAGAGGGCGTCGAAGACCGGTATTCAGCATACCTGAGCCCGCCAACTCCTTACGACCCCACGAATCCGACCTTCGGCAACACGACAACGGTGACGAGTGGCAGCGACCCACAGACCCGCGGGCGCTCCATCTCGATCGGCAGCCGGCGCATCTCACTCTCCTTCACCCGGCCGGTAAGCGTCTCGCCGCACCCGTCGCCCCCACCCACCGCCGCCACGCCCCCCGAGCAGCAGCGGCCCGTCAGCTACGACCACAAGCGCGACACCGAGTTCGAGGCGTACATGGCGAGGCGGGCAAGCCAGCAGTTCAACCGGGACCGGAACCGGGATAGTAATAGCAGCAGCCTCTACGACGACGTGCACCGCGCGCTCGGCGACGAGTTCGGCTTCAGCGACCTGCCCACGCCGGCGGAGCTCGGGAAGACCGGCGCCGCACACGTCTCGCGGCCGCGCGTGGCGTCCATTGGCCGCCAGACGAGCTACGAGGCCATCCTCGGCGGCGGCAGCATGCACAAGTCTGGGTCTGGGGCTGGGGCTGGCCCTGTGGTGGTCGTCACCACACCGCCGGAAGAGGGCCTGCGGCGCGGACGGAGTCTGAATCTGCGGAGTGTGCCGGAGGCGCGCGAGGAGGAGGATGGCCAAGGCTACTTTGGCGAGCAGCAGCAGAAGCAGAAGCTAAAGCAGCACGGGGGGCGCAGGAGGGCGGTTAGTGAGAGCCAGCAGGCACTCCTTGGCGGCGAGACCGAGAGGGATTTGGGCGACGCCCGCAGTGGACGGGCGAGTCCGGCTGTGATTGAGCGTGTTGATGGGCTGGAGGATGTCGAGCTGGAGAGTAAGAAGCGGCGGAGAGATTCGTGATTGATACCCAAAATTTTTATCCTTTCTTGGAATTGTTTGAATTTTTACCGTTCACTCGCTCGGTGTTTTAGTCAGTTGGAGAGGCCTTTTGTTTTCCATACTTTGCTCGTTTATGGCTTGGCGTTGTTTGGGCTCTGAGCAAGGCGGTTGGTGGTCATGGGTTACGGGTGGAACGTGCAATGAGGTGGTTCAATGCATGAACTCACTTTTTTACGAATTTGAATAGTCAACTTGGCTCCCTATATGACTTGATTATAGAGGGCTTCTTATATGCTCGAGTTTGTGGCCTCGTTGCTTTCTTGGTTAATACAGCGTCGCGATATGCCTGGTGATGTTATAAACCCTAGAGACCGCCGGGTGAAGGAGAAAACGTATATTCCAGTAACTGAAATTTGATGAGATGTTCTAGAACTTCCTTGTGCAGCGGAAATGTTCACCGCTGGGACTTATTATTGATGGACCAGCAGATGTTTGGCAGCGAGGCCCAGATTACCAATATTATCATATCTTGTTTGATCTCTATCTAAGGTATGCATTCGATCATGGACCCTTAGTAAACCCATCGAACGTCTTGACGACTTATTCTATCATAACGTATGATTTAGTAAGTTTTTAACTAACTCATGAGTGCTAAATATTAGATAAACTATTAAGTAGCTTGTTCGTTGAAGCTTGGTGAGTAGTTGCGACGAGACTTAGAGACACACAGGATTCTTTAGTATCAGCATGATGCGAGGTACCAACTGTTCGGGGTGAGGTTCTATTATTATGATTGTTTGTAGTATAGTTCCCAAGTTTGACCTTTGCCAGTCAAGAATGCCGTGCCCGTCCCCATTATGAATTGACAGTTGTCCCTCTATATTGATGTGCCAGTCTCCGCCTTGATGTCTTCAAACGGGATTGAAGTATAAGTCGGCTGGCTCGTATATACGTTTCATCCCCCGAAATTCGCCCAGCAGGTAGTTGATTGCTTGTCTATCGATTTATAGGCCTGCATCGGTGGCGGCCTTGTATACACCGTTGGTGTCGAACGGGATGACATCTCCGTTCTTTGTGCTCATGGCGGCACCTTGGACTGCGACAGTGGTACCCTGTCGGGGTACTTTGACTGTGCACTTGGTTAGAATAGTAGCTTCGACCGTCTCTAGAGGCGACATACCGAACTGGCCCATGGCAACAGTGAAGAGAGCAAAGATGGCGACGGTGTACTTCATTTTGACTGATGTTTTTTTGGTTGATGCTTCGAAGCTGAAAGAAGGATAGAGGTCGGCCGGCGACGAGCAAGTGTAAATATGTTTACAACGAAGAGAAAGTTTTGGTCTATTGGAAGAGACTGTAAGAGGAGTGGATGAGAATAGAATGAAGAGACAATTTCAACCTTGGCATCGCACGGGATAGAGAAGCTTTTGTACCGTTATGCGAGCATCGACGGGATCTCTACGATCTTAGTGACATGGCTGATTGATCAGCAGCACGCTCACTCATTCACTCACAATAGCTCATAACAGGGGCTACAATTACTCTATGCTCCTCATCCCCCTCCTCCTCCATACGGATCCTCGACGATGATGAGCGTTCCTGAGACGCACCCGAGAGATCCAGCAATATCATAGATGGAGACCCTGCTATCGCCCGAAACGGCAATGATTCGAAGCTTGGCTGGGCTGTGAGCAGTACCAGCATCGCGGACCCCGTCTCTGCCCCGTCGAATAAACATCTGAAAACCAGGCGAACGCGAGTCTCCCATTGGCTGCCAATCCGCTGTCAATCCAGCGCAACGACGAAACAAACAACCTCATAGGCGGATTGGATCCTGCGGGTTTCATGGTCGAGAGCCGCGCCGGGAGGGGCGGGATGCCGGGGTATGAGACGACAGCTGTAACGAAGCAGGCGTGCCGAACCTGACAGGAACCCTGAGCTGCCGGCCAACCTGCTGCCAACTTACTCGTACTGCCAGCCAGCTCTGCGCGCGAGGAGAAACGAATCTTGCCGATCATCAGACATCCGACGAAGTGTCAACCTCCTTATCTGCCGGCGTCCCAAGATTCCGTGTTCCAGATGCTTGGCATGCGTTTACGCCTTACCTTGGTTTTGATGCCACGCGAGATGACTGACAGGGGGATCAACACGTCATCTCTTGTTTCGATACTGATGATAATAATAACAACAACAACAGTCATAATGACAATAGCGAGAACAAACTGGCAGTGTTTTACGGAGGATGCAGCTATGCAACAATTGCTTGTCGAGACCGCCACCTGCAAGAGAGCTTAATGAAGTAAAGCAATTGATGGAATCAAAGAATGCACTGAAGCGCCGAAACGTCTCGTCTAAGATTAGCCTTTTAGGCGCCTAGCCGATGTACCTAATTTCTAGAAGTAAAGCCCGCTTTGGTGCATATCATACAACCCAAGAATATTAGTCACCAAAACCTAAACCTACCCAAGGAATGCGCCACGTTCCAGTCCCAGTGGCTAGGCGATTCAGCGAAAACTTCAGGTTATCAGGCTTCACAATGCGACTCGACGAGCAGTGACATTCGCCATCTTTCTACTATCATCCAAATGCACAATGAAGCGTTTTTAGAATTGGGCTAGGTTGGCAACATTGGTTTTCGGTTCATCCTCGCTAAAGCCATGATAAGAGCCGGAGGATTTTTTTGAATTGTCTAATTCTGGACATTCCAATATGTCGACTATCGATATTGGCCTAGTCCGGGACCTTACACACTCACGCTATGCGATCGTCTTATCAAACGGCAAGCGACTCATATTATTCCGCTTACCCCGTATCAGCCAGCAAAATGCGCCAGCCAGCCTCGGTGATCACGATTGGGTCTATTATGCCATGGAGGCTGAGTGTCCGCACGCCGGGGGACCTATGTCCGATGCCCATATAGACATCGAGGATTCCTCATACATCGCATCATGTCCCTGGCATGCCTACGACTTCAGCCTTAACACCGGTAAGTCCAGCTACGGCGTAAAAGCCTGCACTTACCCTGTCCATCTGCAGGATGGTCGAGTGCTGCTGCAGTTCGCGGAGGCAGAATGCGTACAGTTGTCTGCCATCCAAGCTGTCAGCGAAAAGACCAAGTTCAAACATGGCCCGAGAGAAAATACCTCCGGTTTGCCCAACTATCTCAGTAAAGAGGCGACACTGTGTGATTGGTGTGTCCATATTCTGAATACTGCGGACCCTGAGCACAAGATTGAACTTACTACACACCTGTTTTCCCTATTCGCTACACGGGAAAAGTCCCCAACACCCATGCGTATTGGTCCTGGCATTATAGCAGCTCCTGATGAGCCTCCAAGGCAGGATCTTCGAGAGGTGAAACCAGGCCAGATGCCCAGGGCCGGCAAAGGAGGCACCTTGAAAAGCAGGATTACTATGTTGCATGCACTGGCGAATATCGAGCAATGGGCTATCGACCTCGCCGTCGATATATGCGTGAGGTTTGCCACCTTCCAAACCACTGCGAGCACCAGCTCAGCTTCTCAGAACTTACCACGGACCTTTTACTACGACTGGCTCAAAGTGGCTAATGATGAAGCCAAACATTTCTCACTGCTCCGCGCCCGGCTAGAGGAGCTAGGAAGCCATTTCGGGGCCCTGCCAGTGCACCACGGATTATGGGAGTCTGCCACGATGACGGCACACGATCTTCGGGCGAGGATAAGTGTCATCGCTCTCGTCCATGAGGCTCGTGGTCTAGACATCAATCCCCTCACAATCGAGAAGTTCCGCATTGCTGGGGATCTAGAGAGTGTCGACGTCATGACAATCATTCACAATGACGAGATCACCCATGTGACGACGGGACACAGATGGCTGACATGGATTTGTCAGCAAGAGGACACCGATCCGGTTCAGGTCTTCAGAACCAACGTGCAGAGACATTTCCGAGGTGCAATCAAAGGCCCCTTCAATGCGGATGCTAGGCAACAAGCCGGTATGGATAGCAGTTATTATGAAGACCTAGCCGGGCTCCCAGGTGGGAAAGGAGAAGTTATTGCCGGTGGCTGAACTAGAGGGAATGTGGTGCTCGCTCACTCGGCAATTACATGAGATTCTTACTTCTTATACCGCTGCCTACATACTGCTGTACAGCCTGCAGCATGCGTTCCCCTTGTCTGATTCATGGCGTGAAAATCTGACATACATCTCGCTAGCTAGGCTAGGCTAGGCTTGGGCATAGAGAAAGCCGGGCTTGAGCCCGGTCTTTGCAGTGATACCTACCCAAGTCGACGAATTTGGCACATGACATGACAATAGAGATACCTATTTAGGTACGACCCAAAGATACTTGCGTACATTTTCGTCATGTGCCTGGTTCTCATTGTAGCACCCTGAGTCGCTACACGATTCGTCCCTCGCCTGGGGTATTACTAGTATGAGGGGGGGCAGAGGAGGGGCAGCAAGCGTGGGAGCGTGGGGCTTAGGTCCAGCCCAATGGCGGGGCAGACGAGGCTAAGCGCGCTAATACGGGCTGCTGCATTATCACGGTAACTACTGCACTGCGCTGCACATGCTTAAAAGAGCGGGGTTGACTGACAATCGACCCGACTCGTAGTCTATCTTATGTAGGTCTCACATAACTAGCTTCCTGATGATCCGATCTCTGACGAGTACGATAGCGTTTTCTCTTCTCATTCCACTTACCCTTTTCCTTACCTAGGGATTTAGCTTCCTACATACACACACTCGCTCTCCATGCTCTTCAGGCGTCCGCTTCCCCTCTGAAAGTCCTCTCCAATACCTTACTCTTACCCTCGTCTCTGACCGTTCCCTCTGCATTCGTCTCTCACCAACACAGCAACATGGCGACCATCTCTCACTGCCTCTTCTGTTTCGAGTCGCTGGCTGCCCACCTCGAGTCCCGGAAACATATGACCCTCGAACAAGTGCAAGAATCCTGGGAGAAATACTGCAAAGATGCCGACATAATGTCCAAGAAACAATTACCTGCTCTACGTCGTGTTGCCGACAGCTCCACTTCTGCGAGTGGTCCGTCTACGCCATCCTCGGGCTCAACACTCTCCTTGGACGCTGACACCCCTGCAACCTCCACGTCTTCCCTGCCTACTGAGGCTCCTGTGATCACTGAGTCGCCTCTCTTCGTAACATGGAACACCGTCTCGTCGGGCTCGGGGCACACATCACTTCGGGGATGCATTGGGACATTCGAGGCACAAGAGCTGGATGAGGGGCTGTCTTCCTACGCTATCACGTCCGCAATCTACGACACGCGGTTCGACCCCATCTCCAAGCGCGAACTGCCGTCGCTCGAGGTAGCCGTTACACTTCTGACCGACTTCGAGGACTGCGACGACACTATGGATTGGGAGCTCGGCACCCACGGTCTACGCATCAGCTTCACCGATCGCGGCCGACGATACGGCGCCACGTACCTCCCAGATGTGGCGCCAGAGCAGGGTTGGACGAAGGAAGAGACACTAGTGAGCCTCATGCGGAAGGCGGGGTGGATGGGCCGAAGAGACAAGTGGCAAGACATCGACCTCAAGGTCGTCCGCTACCAGGGCAAGAAGGAATCCCTGCAGTATCCTGAATACAAGCACTGGCATGACTGGGTCGAAGCGAACGGCGACGCATGATAGAGAAATGTGACTACTCTTTACTACTCCAATTGGGCACTTGAAGCGGCTTGTTAGCCACGGCGTATGTGAAAGGACAGGATGGAACGGGCCTGGGTTGATTTTCTGTTATTCGGCGTAAAGAAATTTGTGGCGTTCTCGGCAGATGAATAGGGTACAGACAACGAGCAACGGTTGCAAGCATGTTTGATACAGGTAGATGGTCTATTTTCCACTCGATCCTCCTAACCTTGATCTCATAAACGAATACAAGAGCAAGAAGATTACATTGCGGAAACAGCTTATTGAAAAAGAGAGCACAGCTCGTAAAATTACTCACTATTACCAGGTCTTTGCCTTGCTAGGATTTTTCTCTCTGCCAACATAGCGTATTGAATTACCAGCTTCGCGCTCTGGGCCGTAGCATTATGGTCTATTAAGATAGCACGCCAGCTGGCTATTTTCAACCATACCAAAGATCCTTACACGAAATTGCCCTTTCAACGGTTTCGGGAACATTGCATTCTTATAACACCCTGTGTTCGCACGGAAACGGTAACAAACCCCATTCAAGAATATGAGACACGAAGCCACGAACCCTCAGGTGGCGGAGATTAGCGCTAGGGCTGGAGAATCGATAAGTCTGCTAGAAACGGGCCTTATAGAAGGCGATCTCATGCCATTCCCGCCCCCTTCGGATCCAATGTCTCAGAAGCAGGGCAAGACGCTGTCTCTGATCTATCTGCTATTAACGGGCGTCCCAGCGACTGGCGCATTCCACGCGCCGTCCTGGTCGGTTGGCCATTAGCTTCTCATTCCGTTACCACCGGCCACGGCTCACGATGTCGATGTCTATGTCTTCAAGGATGGCCGCCGCGAGTTCAGTTCTTCTTTTATTATCTTTCAACTCTTGCTGCGTTCTCTTGCTTTTACTTTTCGGGCTTTAGAATACGAAAATCCGCATCATCGTATTCCATAATCCACCCATCGACAGTAATCTCAGGCCCGACCTGAGATCCCGTCGTTCCTCATGCTGTTCTCGCGCGCGGTAACATGGCGGGACACCGCAGTGGTGTTAGCGGTATTATCTTCCACTCTGAAGACCGAAGCTGGCGCGCTTCCGAGCGGTAATGGTCCCTGGATCCCCGGGACGAACGTCACGGCTTTGTCGAGCGGCGGCGGCGGCGGCGAGGGACAGGTGCTTACGGTTCCCCTAAAGCGCGTAAATCACAGAGGCGTCGCGACGCCGAGTTTAGGGAAGAGATTCGCTAAGACGGACGTCCTGGGCGTGTTTGGGGCGGCGTATCTGGCTGAGTGTAGGGATTCCTTTTCATTCTCTTCCTATTTTCTCTCGCTGTCACCCTTACTCCGATTTCTCACGGATTATTCCCTACTTCCCTAGACTTGCGAGGACGGAGTTCCTCAATAAGCTATGGGTAAAATAAGAGTAGGAAATAAGGGGGGAAATGGCCTAGAATGAGATGAGAAGCAACACAGCAGCACGTGCAATAGGGACTAACGAGACGAATAGTGACGATCGGCACAAGCAAAAACGGGAATAACCAAGTTGTAGACGTGCTCATAGACACGGGCTCGTTCGAGCTGTGGGTTAACCCGGTCTGCGCGTCGTCAAATGTGCCCGATTTCTGCCAGGTCTTCGGTCACTATCACCCGGCGCAGTCGTCGACGAGCCGCAAGGTCGGCGATCATGGGTTTAATATCAAGTATGGGTCTGGCCAGGTCATGGGCGATTATTATAAGGATGATATTTACATCTCTGGTGAGTCGAATATCTTTTTTCCCCTTAGCGCCTAAAGCGAAGATCGATAGCCCGTAGAAATATGTATCGAGTTTCACAATTTCGAGAGGAGAAGTCGAGTGCTCAATTTCAGTACGATGATGGGAGCTATTACAGCCTTCAGCCGTCTAGTTGTTGAAAGGGAAAGAAGATTATGACTGGATCCAAGCGATAAGGAGGGATAGCTAACAGAAATCCCTCACAACAGGTACGAAGATCAAAGATCAACAATTCGGCGTGGCGAACACGTCAGACCTCGTCTGGTTCGGAATCATGGGTCTGGGGCACGGCCAAGGAAACGGCTTCATCAACTACCCTCTCGTCGTCGACTCGCTCGCTGCCCAGAAGGTAACAAATACGAAGCTGTTCAGCATGGACCTTGGTAGACAGACAAACCCAGGAGGTGAGTGATTCCCAATATCGCGTCGCCCCGTGTGATTAGGGTCGTCAAGAAGTGGACCTCTCTGCTAACTCACAAAACAGCTACAATCACGGGCGAGATGGTATTTGGAGGCGTCGATAGGAACAAATACGCCGGTTTCCTAAAGAAAGTCCCTACAGACCCGTCGGATGCGTAAGTCTACTCCTCTATCTTACATCACATACCTAATGGCTTCGTATATGAACAAGCACCCCTCTAATGCAACGGCAATGTGAGCAGACACTACAGGGTAAAACTAAACTCGCTCGCGCACCGCGCTCCCGGAGCCCGCGCCTCCACGCGCTTCACGGACTCGAACCTGCCCCTGTCCGTCATCGTCGACTCGGGCACGACGCTCTCGCTGCTCCCCGAGTCCATCGTCAGCAAGCTTGCGGCGCAGTTCCCCGGTGCCCAGCCTGACGGGAACGGCGGGTATCGCGTCGACTGCGCGTACCAGGACAAAGACGGCAGTGTCGATTTTGAATTTCTTTCCGGGAAGGAGACCGTGGTCATCAATGTCCCGTACAGAGATTTCGTCTGGAATAGCGGCGGCGACTGCTTCCTCGGCGCCTGGTTTAGCGACGATCTTGATGTTTGGATCTTGGGAGATGCATTTTTGAGAGGCGCTTATGGTGAGCTTCATTCTCCTGTCACCCTTTCCTCTAAGACTCTCGCGCTACCCGCTGAGTTCCTCTACTCTTCCTTCCCCTAAAGTTTCACGATGACTCGCTAGCAACTGACTGACCACTCCCCATAGTCACATTCGACCAGACGAACAATGCCTTATTCATGGCGAATCAGGCCACCTGCGGAAACGGACAATCTGATCTAGTCGCCGTCCCAGCCGGGCCCGACGCCGCGGGGAGAATTCCCGGTGCATGTCCACAAGTCGACGTTCCTCGCCCAGCATCCTCGACAACTTCTTCCGCACCGTTCGCAGAAGGATCGGTCTCCGGCGGCGACGGTGCGTCACTCACATCGTCAGCCGACCCAAGCTTGAATCCCGTGGAACCGACTGGCCTAAGGACTCTTACCGTTTCTATCCCTACCTCTTCTTCTTCCTCTCCTGCTCCTGGGCCCAGCGCTGCCGGGGATCCAAAGGTGGAAATAAGCGGCCCAGCCCCGACGCAGACAATCACAGGCACAGTCACCCGCGCTGTCGTGTACACGAAAACCGCATGTCCGGACTCGGTGACAGATTGCCCACTAAAGGGCAAAGTCGCCACGCGCTTCGAGACGATTATCACGACGATCTGCCCAGAGCACGATCACCCGTCGATGTCGCGTCCCACTGCTACCGGTGGCAATAGTCGTGTCGAGCTCGTCACGGAATCCAGCGCACCGGCGCCGGCGGCCGCTACTACGCCCGTGACAGGCTCAGGATCCCGGAACGGAGGTCAGGAACGTGTGCAACAGCAACCACAGCCGCAACCGCAACAAGAGCAACAACAAAGCCAACAAGGAGAGGACGACGGGGAAGACCAATGGGGCCAAATGATGACAACGTCCTACGCCGCGACGACAACCTACGCAGTAACATCGTGCAACCCAGCAGACGCATCCTGTACAATCGGCATGACGACCACGCGCGCGATGACCTTTGTGAAGACGGTGCACGTGCAGCCTCGGCCAACTCTATCTCCATCATCATCATCGTCGCCATCACCACCACCATCAACGAATAGCAACCATCACAACACGACCTGGAGCCCCGTGGTCGTCGCCGCCGCCGGCCCATCCGTCGACGACGGCCAGGTCGACAGGCGGTACCTGGGCGCCGTGTTCGTGGCCGTCTGGGGCGTCATGGTGCTGCTGTGATCACGGCCATATCTACCTCCTAGCTACCCATCTATAAGGTATTTAGGTATTGTCGCTACTTAGACCTGGTAGCATCTTGGCACCGATTGCGGGAGGGATAGAGTATCAACTATCTAACTAATCATCTACTTAATCAAGATATCATTGCGGGAAAAGGAAGCGCGGAGGGATATATATACGACGACCCTCGGAAAAGCTTACCACAACCAACACCCCGATTTCGCATCACACGGCAACGAGCCGCATTTCATAGCTTCGCACACTGACGAGACTCAATTTTCTTTTTACAGTTTATTCTTTTGGGGGGATTTTTTAAAAAATAATAATTCACTGCACGGTACTTTGCGATTAGATAGGGGACACCAAGGATTTATAGATAGATCGATAGATACCTACAAAGGCTTCGACGCCTTCTGGCATTAATTATTCAAGCCACAATAATGATATTTACCTAGTATAATTGCATTCGCCTTCCTACTTGACCAACTGCGTAACGTCACAGCCCAAGCATCTAATTTCCACATATTAGGCGTCTACGAATCACACCGTTCGGCTCCCAGCGTCACAGCAATCAGCAAGCCGCATTCACAAAATGAATCTCACAAAATCTTACGAAATTCGAAATTCCGAGTCGATAGAAAACGTCGCTGTCCACGACGCGCAATTAACTCTTTGAGATGGACTGAATAACATAAAAATATGAGATAAAATAAGAAATCAGCGTCATCGATAGCACGGCTATTCGCTGAAACCCGTCCCAAACGCCATGTATTTCCCCGGATATAATGTGCCAGCAGGCCGAGAGGCCGCGCAACAAATAAATACGGCGAAAAAGAAAAACACCCAGCTGTTTGTCCACCTTCTTGTTGCCTTATGTACCACCGGATAAGATTCTTGGCCTCCTACCTTCGCTGTCCGGCCCTGCCTGTATTCCCTCCCTTGTTGAGTGGACATCTCTAATTCGTACCCCTTCATCAAACCGTGAGGCTCATGACCGGTATCCTCCGTGCCCCTTTCATGGACTCATCGTACACGTCGATCATTCATTTCCCCCGTCATTGCTACTAAAGAAATTTACAAATGCTGCGGATCATCACCAACACCTCAGGCTCCGCCAGAAGCTGTCGCCGCCTCTTCTCCCAAACGACCCGTCGAATCGGGGGCCGCGGACACCCACGCCCCTCTTCTCATCAGGGCCATCTTCTCGCTCATCGACCAGCGGTGTGAGCGGCCTCGTGACGCCGCGGCGGTCCATCTCGGGGTTATCGAGGACGCCTAGCTCGGCGAGCCGACGCGACTCCATGACGCGGCGCACGATGAGCGCGAAGGTCTCCTCGATGTTGACTTCGAGACGCGCGCTCGTCTCCATGAAGCCGCAGCCGCGCCTGCGCGCCCACTCGAGGCCCTGCGCGGCTGAGACCTGCCGCGACTCCTGCAGGTCGCACTTGTTGCCCGCGACGATCTTGACGGGCGGCACGACGCGCGCGCCGCCTCCGCGGTCGTTATTACTATGGTGGTGTGCGACGGCGGCAGCGGCGCCCAGGCCGGCTCGGCGCGCGCGTGCGGCATTATCGAGGCGCGTCTCGGCCTCCATGTCGATGAGTTCGTTGAAGTAGCTCAGCGCGTCAAGGCTATCGGCCGATGTGATGTCATAGACGAGAAGGAAAGCGTCGGCGCCGAGGTTCGACGACGCCCACATGCCGCGATACTCCTCCTGGCCGGCTGTATCCGTCAGCCCTAGGTGGTACGTTGTACCGTCAATGCGCCGGGTGATGCTATAGCTGTCTTCGATGGTGGGGTCATACTCGGACGTCCATTGCGAGCGCACGAGACGCAGCGTGATGGACGACTTGCCGCAACCGCCATCACCGCAGATGGTGATAGAGATGGGCACGGGGGGTTGGCCATTGGCCATCGGTGGTGAACGATTGGACATGTCGCGGGTCTTGATGAGTTGTCTTTTCTTTTCTTTTCGTGATAGGGCTAACTGTGGCCCGTCCTATTTCCTGTATTCTCCGACCTCTCCAACCAGGAGACGAAGGGTTTATCGAGAGACGAAAGAGTGGATGGGTTTGCGTCGGAGTTGACGTTCTAGTCGAGTTGTTGAGCTTCTTCGGCTCGGATTTGGAAGGGGAAACAGGTGTTGCGCCGAGAAGACAAGCAACAAGCAAACTTAGCCGAAGGCAATCGTCGGTCGGTCGGTCGTCGGTTAGTCTATGCGACTCTTAAGTACTCGCATCGATGGAGTAAACGAGGGGTTGAGAAAGAAGCAATGCGATTTGCGGTCTCGTGCTCGGCAGCAGTCGGCGTGCTTTGTAAGTCTTATGGTTTTCTTGGTCGTTCCAATTTTTTCTTTTCCTGTTTGCTTTTCTTTTTATTTCCTTTGGGCTGCAAGAGCTCCGTTCCTGCGAGCAGGTCTTCTCGGTTCTTGGTGTAGCGCAGAGAGTGGATGATAGACGGTGGATGGACGGAGTAGACGGAGTACAGTAGACTAGACTAGTGGATGGCGTCAAGTGGGTTGGGGCTAAAGGTAGCGAGCGAACGAGCGGCGACAGGACCGCCTGATTGCTGGGCGATTGCTGGTAAATACCAAGCGCCCCACACCAGCAGCAGAAGCAGCAGCAACGGCCAAACGGTCTAGATTTTTAGCGCAGTCTGGATATTGGATACCGAGATGTGATGACGGCAGAGCCCGGAGAGTCCACAACCCAGGTTAGGAATTGGCGCGTGCTTATCATACAACGGATGCGCCTCTCTCTCACACGCTCAGTTTTTGGATACCGTACGTAGTATGTACTTATATGTAGGTACCTAGCCAAGTCTGAGTTGGAGAGAGGTAATTTGCATCCGAAATCCGCGAGGAAACAAAAAGCGAGAGAGACCGGGTCGCAAAGCAGAAAAGAAAAAGAAAACGAGAAGAAAAAAAAGTCAACAATCAAAGTGACGATTGATTTTATAGATGCGAAGTTTTTTTCTTTTCTCTGTTTGTCCGCCAGCTAATCGTTAATAGTGACGACAAAATCCAGACAACCTTAAAAACAAACTTCAGCGGCGGCTCCTATAGCCTAATAGTCGAGCAACCTAAGCAACCTGAACAATCGGTTCTAAGTATGTCAGAATTGGGTACTTTGTGCGAGCGATGGTGGCTTCGCTGGAGAGGAGTGGAGGTGCCGAGACTGCAATGCTGCCTGTCTGTTACTGAAGCTGGAGCACACAGGGAGGAAGATGACGCAACGATGTCGAGCAGATGCAGTAATAAGCCGGGTCACGATGATCAAACAGGAACGCGAAGAGGAGACAGACAGTAAGTAGTAGTAGTCACCCAGGTTAGGAGGTAGCGTAGTTGAAGGGAAGTTGGGAGAGGTAAACAGGCGGGGGGGCTTGAACCAGCCTCTTTTGTAAGTAAGTCGAGTCGGTCACACCTCAGACGCTGTGTAAGTCGATGAGGTACTATCTATCATATTACTACCTCCTACTTCATAATGTGTGTACATACAGTATATGAAGCTACCTACATAAGGTAGGTACAGCATCCTACCCTACCCTACCTAGTACCCTATCTAAGCCTCAGATAGTGAGTGATTTGGGCAGATAGAGTGGCGGCTGGAGAAGGGGTTACCTATCTGAATACATAGGTAGGTTGTATGTATGTAAGTATGTACAGTACAAGGATCCGGCATTGGGCCGGTGGGTGGCATTCATCCTCCCCGGATTTGTATGTAGGTTATGTTGGAGAAGATCAGGCACAACTACAGATAAGCACCATCGTACACCCGGTATAGGCAATGATTTCCCTGGCCCAGGCGCTGTAAATCCCACGTTGGAGCAAATCCAGGCACCATCCCAGCCATCGTCCACTGGTGGGTTCGATTCGCAGGAAATTCCCTGGCAGTGACAGCTGTCGTGGGACTTATAAGGGTTAGTTAGTCAATTAGTCAGGGGGAGAGGCGAGCGGGGGCGGGGTCTGCTTACCTATTCTAGTGGGCTCGGGAGGGCGTCGAGAGGGGTTACAGGTACAGTAAGGTAGTGATAGGGACCTAACGAGTGGGATGAGGGATTGCGTGCGCCGACTCGCTCGCTACCTACTATGTACATGACATAACCTACCTAGGTAGGCTAGGTACGGTACCCACCATACCTGGTTAGGTTACAGTGTATGCCCCTTCACACGTACACCGTGTTGAATAGATATGACCTATTTACGCGAAGCATGAGCTGTGGCTGACGATTCGCCAATTGCTTCCTCGTTTCTCGCCGTTGGCCAATTGTGTCGGTACAGCAATTCTGAACGCAATCTATAGCTCACTATCACATCTGCAATCCGCTTATACGTTCTTGCCTCCCTTGCGCCGGACAGACATATTAATTCCTCACACGTGTTGGTGTTTCGCCGGGTATAATAATACGCCCTGCATCCGCCTACATAAAGTACCCGGTTGCATGCCACGTTTAAATGCACCATTCGGCCTTGGGCATTCGGCAGTCTGTACGTAGCGCCGCTGGGCCCTGCTTTCTGCTTCGTCCAGGGGCTCTGGCCTTGGGGTCAAAGGCCGAGCTGGCCCTGTTACGAGAATAGCGCCCTGGGTCGCGCGTGGGGGATATCAGGTTATTGCTCTCCAACATACAGGCACAGTCCCGGTGTCTTTGCAACGTGAGTCATACGTCGAGGCATCCGTACGTGATCTTAGCATGACTGCACCGTCGACTCAGCTCGTAAACGATGCTGCGCAAAGTCGCAGCGCAGTCCGAGTCACCCGTAACATAACCGCTATCGGGCGATGGGCTCGACGGACTAACCAATTCTCTCATCTTGCTTCCGAATTGCCCCTCTACACTGACCTCGATCAAGGAAAACCCTTTCTTGATTCTGCGGGTACTCGTGGCGTGATGACGCGGTTGCGAACTGATGATATCTGGCGACAGCAAGATGTAAATCTCATCCAGGTCCCCAGTGTGTTCCAGGATACGAAGAATTGAGACGGCATCGAAGTGTCCGTGGAGCTCGAACGGCCCTATGGCTAGTCGGCGAATGCGAGCCAGCCACAACGTGCCGTTCAGCCCGAGCATCATCTTAGCGATGCCCGGGTCGATGCGGAACACATCGGACACCACGTCAACCAAGCAAGGTTGGCTTATATTCAGGGTCGAGTTGTCAAGCCAGAGGTCGAGGATGTCGTAGCGCTTGCATCGGGATCGAGCCACATCGAACGCTTCGTGGTTGATCAGTGGCCGCAGTCTCGGCCAGGTTGCTATCACACCGCGGTGTGCCGAATAGATCTTCCCCGAGACGGGCGAGAGATCACGTATCACCGTCTGCCATTGTAGGATCGGTACGTCCCGCAGGTGCCAGCCGTACCGATCCGCTAAGCTCCTGGTCATGATATGTGAGCATCGGCATCACAACGGAAGACTGGCGGTGAGTAAGGATGTCGACTAGGTAGGTGCCAATTAGGACACGCCTAGACTCGACACCGACTTGAAATGCATGCATCCCACTTACTTCAGCAGACGTCCCCTGCTGGTAATTGAGCGCAAGGACGATAGCGGTTCTAATTGACCAGTGTCCCATGAGAGGAAGCCTCCATTGAGGGTGTGAATACGAGGAGTCTGGAAGTACGAGTCGAAGTGGTGCTCCCAGATAAGCAGCCGAATCTCAGTGGGGAAATCTGGGAAACGAGCGAACGACTTGATGTCTGGCATTTTGTTCAATTTTCTAGTTCTTTTTCACTATTATTGCTTTGAGCCATGTCATCACCTGCGACCGCATATTCCTAGTCAGTGATTGACAGGCGTAACATTTATGAGATGTTAAACAAATAGAGAAGTTCTTACTCCGATAAGGGGAAAGAGCGGGAATCTATTAAACCCCGGGCGGCCTCGGAGTCTTCTCCAGACTAGCTACCCAGACTGACGGTGTTGATAGGTGTCGGCTTCATACTGCCGGCAGCCGATGCGGGGACCCCTTCATAAGCATCATGATGAGCATCAGCTGCCGTCAGTGGTGTCTCATAGGTACATTATAAGCACTATTTTTACGCTAGCGAAACCGGCGAATCTCTATCGAATATGAATACGCCACAATGAGAAATTAACTAGTATGTTGTACACACCTACGTCCGAAAGCAAGACTCTGCCACCGCGAACACAAGTATCATCACCACGATGCCTTCGTCCCATCGTCCAAATTCACATTATGGCAGATCTCTCCAAAGACATCCATCATATGCGCCAGGCGGTCCTGGGTTCTCTTCACCGTAATACTCGCCAAGTCACTCCCCAGCGGCAGCATGATTTCATTTCCTAGCCCCTTTGCAAAACCCTCGTTCATGATAACGTCGTACACGGCCCGGCAAGCCTTCTGATGGTCGCCGGGCGTGGCAAAGTCGCCCGTGCGCAGCATGTTGAACAGCCTCTCCGTCTGCGTCCCCGCGTAGTCCGGCTCCAGCGGCGCTGCGATGGCCTGCACGGATTTTGACATGGGCGTGTTGAAGGTGCCCAGATACACGAGGAGCACGCGGACGCCGAACGGCTCCATCTCCTTGTGCAGGACCTTCGTCATGTCTGTGTCTCTTAGCCACCATTTCCCACATTTGTTAGGTAGTACTCACCGTCCAACGCCGCCTTGGATGCCCCGTACATACCCAGCGAGTTCATAGCCTCCAGCCCGGCGCCGCTGCTGAAGTTGACGATCATGCCGGAGCGGCGTCTCCGCATGTGCGGCGTCATGGCCCTAATGAGACGGTACGGCCCGAAGAAGTTCGTTTCCATCTGCCGCCGCGCCTCGGCCTCTGTGAACGACTCCAGCGGGCCCGAGATGCTCATCGCGGCGGTGTTTATCAAGACATCGATGGCGGTTCCTCCTGCCTCGAGGTCATCGATTATCTTGCCGGACTCCAGGTCATCGAGGTTGAGCTGGAGCCAGCGCCCGCCGCGCTCAACGACCTCGTTCACGAGCGATGGTGTCCGGTCTGGGTTGCGCGATGTCGCGATTACGTTGTGTCCCTTGGCTTGTGCTAGACGTGTCAATGCTAACCCGAACCCTGAGGATGAGCCCGTGATTAGCCAGGTTAGAGGCTTGCTTGTCTTCGTTACTTCGCTCATGGCGATTATAGCAAGTTAAGTGTTGTAGAGATAATTACACGTTCACAGTGTGGTGGGTACTTGTAAGATCTAGAGAAAAAACTATAAGAGCCAAGATACGAACCTCCCGTCCCTCACTCGTTACATTCAAGTTTCTTGATCGACTCCGCGATGTTCGTCTTTATAAGTTCTACATGGTGCTCTTCTAAGTTATAGACTTGTCGGATTTAACGTATTTAAGTTGCCAACCCCCATACACCAATCCCGGCACTCTCCACACTGGCGGGAATAGTGGACTTAACAGTAGGCTAAACCTAGTAGGAAGACTTTACTATGCACAATGAGTGAGCTTACCTAAACATAAAACTTCAACTCCAAGATGCCTCGGGAGTATTTAGGTTGGGACTATCTTACACTATCTTGTCCAACTTCTCAAAATTTCATCTTACTAGATGTATAGAAGGTCGTAAGGAGAAGCGCTTGGGTTACTCCTCACGGTGCCTCCGTATAAGTACTTACCTCCATTTTCTCTACGGCACCTATTTATTACCTCGAAGATTGCGGCGAAGCTTAAGATCTTGTATAGCTATGTCTCATTTGGATGGGTGATGCGGGTGCCATAGATTGCTTAGGTACATGTTATAATTTGACATAGGCGGGAAGTTGATTATGTATAGAGTGCCGCTTTTACTCTTTAATTCTTGTTATTAATATTAGGGACCTCTTCTAACATCTTTTTCCCAACGCGATACCAAATATCAAGCCCCGGCTCTGCAGAACCAAGCTTCTATCAGCCATATATGCGTTCATTGGAAGACTCTATAGGCAGATATTTTATGCCAAAGAGTTACCTAAAAGCGGCATGTGGCAGGCAGGCCACGATTCGCCAGCCATTAGCCAGTAGATAGAGATCTCAGCTTCCAGAATCCACCTCTTTACTATCGAATAGTGCCTTGTGGTAGCACTGCCCGTATAAATGTATGTGCATACAGGCTCAGCCACACTGGCACTGCCATCCCCTTAGTGTGTGCAATCAGTGCAGCTCTTGATTAAAACTCGAATCCCCGCAAGAATTTCTGCTCCTATATTCCCAACCACATCCGAAACAACAGTTTCAATATGCCTCCTTTCACATACAAACCTCTCGACTTGGATCGCTCTGCCTTCCGGCTCGTGCGACTTGAGAAAATCATCACCCATGAAATTAATTGCGAACTCATCCACACAACTTTAGACGAGAATGTCATCCCATATGAAGCCGTATCATACACTTGGGGCTCGTCAGAAAAGCCGTATACCATCAACATGCAGGGAGGAGAGATGAATGTCACATATAATCTATGGTGTATACTCAAAGATCTTCGGCAGCAAGGGACAGATCGCTACCTCTGGATCGACGCAATTGCAATCGACCAAGACAATATTGCGGAGCGCGGACACCAGGTTCAACGAATGAAGGAAATCTACGGTGGTGCCGATCGCGTTCTCTTTTGCCTTGGGGGAACATCATCCGATTCCACTGATACTTTTATGGCCTCCGTAGTAAACCTCCAGAAAGAGGCTCATGGCTTCCATTGGCATTCCGACGACGCGAGGTGGAAAGCTGCTTGGGTAAAGGTGCAGAACAATCTCCGGCTCCGTTATGGTACTCGGTGTGAACAACGTCAACGAGAAGGATTGGAGCACATATTAAACCAGAAATGGTTTCGAAGGGTATGGATTTTGCAAGAAGTTGCGAGCGCTCGAAAAGCTCTGTTATATTACGGCACTGAGTCCGTATTGTCATATGTGTTTGTTATGAGTATCCGACTAATGGGCATATCCTTAAACCAACATACCAAAGCAGTGGTTGATTTAATGCCGGGACCGCAAGTTCCCCCGCGCATTACCTTCCGCAGAGACCTATTTTCTCTTCTTACCCAATTCTCTGGTTCAGAAGCATCCGACCAACGGGATAGGATATTCGCGCTTCTTGGGTTACGGACAGATGGGGGCCAATTTAGCCCGGATTATAGGCTGTCTACAGAGAAGCTTATTAAGAGACTTCATCGGCATCTATTCGGCGATAAGCAGCCAGTCGACTATAAAAATCTAGGAGCCCTAGGGATCTCTCCTGGGCTTGAAGAAAAGAAACGCTGGCGCATAGAACATACTCACTACCGGAGTTTCATTAATGAATTGCCGAAGAAGTTGCCAAAGAAGATTCCTCGGGGAGATGATATAGAGCAGTACTTGTCTGCTTTGCAACGCATTTACCACCAGGCTCTTGCCGGGGATATGGAAGCGGCATTTAAACTCTTATTGTTTGAACCAAGAAATCATGAGATAATAATCTCTCTCCTTGAAAGGCAAACAAATATGGTCAAGGTCACCCCGATCATGTTCAGGTTCGCAGCTGAGCTCGAGCGATCAAGAATTATGGGACTTCTCCTCCAGCACGGTATGATCATCGATATTGAGGCTCGAGACCTGATTCCGAAGCAGCTACAACAATTCGATCATGCTAAGGCAATAGTCAAAAGCATCCTACATCTAAAGAAAACAAAGAACATATCAATCAAGACGGATTTGCTCCATCTCCCACAGCTACTACTATTCATACCACAAGACGAGATCAAGTCAATTACAGAAATGGTCGATGGAAAGGACCCTGTGGTATGTGACACGGTGAAGTGTGTGGGTTCGTTACTTTCTTCATCGCACGGGCAGTCCACCCGAGATATTATGATTGAAGCTTTTTTTCAGAGAGAATACGAATATTGGAGCTCTGGGCTAGTTTATCTGTTGCTGATAGCGATAAAATTTTGGGCAACTGAAGTAGTCGAGCTGTTACTACACAAGGGGGCTCGTCTAAGCGTCCCCTACTCAAAGCCTACAGAGCTTAGGAGAGTAACAGCAGAAGAGCTTGGATGGTCATTCGTCACCCGTCTACTAGCAGATAACGGCATGGATATCGAGAATAGCGAGCTTTTAGAAGTGCCTTCGGTAATAGAGGCCTCTCACCGGAACCAAGCTATCGCAGCAGTCCTCCTCGAAAAGGATGATCGCCGCGTGGCCATACATCATTGGTCTTCTACTGCTACCATACCAGAGAGTACAGCCGATATTATAACAGACGATAAAATCGTCAATTTCTTTTTAAGGGAAGGATCTGATCCTGGAAATGCCGTGCTACTATTACGTCGTGCGGAGCGATCGGGGTATTTATGGATTGTCCAGTTACTATTGGACGCCGGTGTCGACGGCGGCGGCACTACCTATGATTGTCTGAAGCGAAAGCGATTACAATTTGCTAGGGCGAACAAACGAGCGCGTCTAGGCCTCCGCAGCATCGAAGGTCTAATCTAAAGGGGGTTATTTAATAAAATCCGCTGGACGTTGTTTCAGTTAAAAAATCAAGCGTTATAAAATTAACGCCAAGTTAAAAAAGAAAGACTACATAGTAATTGTGAAATCAATTATATCCGGAGCTACCCAATTATTGCCTAGGTAAAAGGATTTGGCGGATTTTTTTCTATAACGACGAGCAGCGAACTGCCCTAGCCTCCCTTTGTGACACGCCTCTACACCTAGGTCTCAGGTCCTGAGTCTTGGAGAACTAGATTAATACGAAAGCCATGAAATGCTAGGCACTAAGGAAGCTTTAAGATAGCCGTCTATAGAAAGCTAATGTCCACGAGAACTTGATAATTACGCATTTATAAAATAAGTCTCCATGACTAGAACGCTTAGGGGCCGGAAATACTGTACGCTCCTTACTTGGCAGGGATGCAAGGGTTTACGCTAAGTAGATATTTTGTGATAGCCTTGCAAAACTGTGAGCCATTTCATGGTCAACCAGGTAGATCATAAACGCCCATACGAGTGCCCGCTACTGTTCCCAACCATCAAAGAGAAATCAGTGTCTAACAGAAATTCTCATCATTTGTGCAGAATACAGATCCAATAGCCAGGATGCTTACTGCCATACTTGAATTCTCATTTTTATTAGCGGCCTATTTTACAAATAGAGATGCGGCACCCACGGGGTCGCATTCGACCCCGTTTCCCATGTCTCCTTGTCATGGCTTCGTGCTAGAAGAAGCAACAATCGAACAGCTGCAGGCCGCTTACAACGAGAGCCGCCTTACTGCGACTCAGGTAGTAACGTGCTTCTTAGAAAGAATTCAGCAGACAAACGGGTGGCTAAGGTTAGTCTATTTCATCTACTCTAACGTTGAGGCCGGGACAATCTTCCGCATCCACAGCTTCAGCTGCTGACCGCCTTCTAGTTCTATACAAGAGACGAACCCAGACGCTCTCCTCGATGCAGCAAGACTAGACAAAGAGCGCTCCGTCGGCAAGATTCGAGGGCCTCTCCACGGGATTCCCTATGTCGCGAAAGATAATATGGCTACTAAGGACAAGATGGAAACGACCGCGGGCTCTTGGATGCTCATGGGCTCAAAGGTTCCACGCGACGCCTTCGTAGTCTCCAGACTCCGCGAAGCCGGCGCGGTCCTGCTCGGAAAAGCAGCGCTGACGGAATGGGCACATTTCCGAAGCAGCAACCTAAGCGAGGGCTATTCGGCCCGCGGAGGCCAAGTCCGGAGCCCTTATAACTTCACCGTTAGCCCCGGGGGGAGTAGCTCGGGGAGCGCTGCTGCTGTAGCAGCGAATCAGTGCATGTTTAGTCTCGGCACAGAGACTGATGGCAGTGTCGTCATACCCGCTGAGAGAAATGCCTTGGTGGGCATCAAACCGACGGTGGGGTTGACCTCTCGCAGCGGCGTTATTCCAGAGACGAGACATCAGGATTCTGTGGGGGTCCTCGGGCGAAGTGTCAGAGACGCGGCGCTCGCCCTAGATGGGATCTACGGCATTGACTCGAGGGACAGCTTCACTTCGCAACAGCGGGGAAAGACGCCGCAGCAGGGATTCGCCCAGTTTGTCACTAACAAAGACGCGTTGAAAGATGCGAGGTTCGGTATCCCCTGGGAGAGTTTCTGGGCTCGAAACTCGCCGGAGCAAAACCTCGAATTACTGGGGATCGTGCAGCTTTTGGTCCACGAAGGTACCACCGTGGTAAATGGGACTGAGCTAGACGGCCGGGAGATTCTCGTCAACCCTAATGGATGGGACTGGGACTGGAGGGGCAAACTGGGTTTTCCTAACGAAAGCGAGTATACCGGTAAGCTAAAGCATTCCCATCGACCTTCTATTCTTTTTGACAGAAAAAATTTAATGTGGTTGCTTTCTAGTTGTTAAGGTGGACTTCTATAACGACGTCAAGTCCTACCTCTCTGAACTTAGTAACAGCCCTATCAAATCTGTCGAAGACATAATACAGTATAACCTCGACTCACTTGGCTCTGAGGGCGGCGTCCCTGGCTTTCACGCTGGCTTCCTGGGAGGCCAAGAACGCTTCTACGAGTCAGCAGCGGCGAAGGGGATTGAAGACGAGGTTTACCAATCCGCATTGTCTTTCACTCAGTCTACATCTAGACACGGCATCGACAGCGCACTAAGAATTGCCGGCGGGAAGCCCTTGGATGCACTATTGGTCCCAACAGATTTCCAGCAGGCAGCAAGCGTAGCTGCGCAGGCAGGATATCCTCTGGTCACAATCCCCGCTGGGGTGAATAAAACAAGAACGGGCATGCCATATGGATTAATGCTTATGGGCACAGCGTGGAGCGAGGCAACCCTGATCAAATGGGCGAGTGCTATTGAGGATGCGATCGTTACTAACAGGGGAGGGAGGGCGCTCCCAGAATGGAGGGATTACAGACGGAGAGTATTGCCGATTATTTACGAATGAGTTTGACTGAAGAATTAACATCTATGGGGGTGCTCAAAATGTGTCTGTCATCGATTAGCCAGAAAGGTTAAGCCGAAGCAGAGGACAAACTCTGCGCAGTTTATTCAGAAAAGGACTTATTCATTATGTTATGCTTGGGGGTATTTTGATGCTGCCGTCGGAATCTATCCCTTTCCCTCCGTTCTTTATGGTGCTAACTCCAAACTCAGTGTCGCTTCTAAGTTTATACGCCTTGTAGAACTCTAAATATATTTCTAGTTGCCGAGAATCTTGGTCGGAGTCGGGCATCAGGCGCTTTTCTCGCTCATCCCACAACCTTCGAAGACCCGAGACGCCGCTAAAATCGTAGTTGCGATGAACCATCCTCTTTAGTATTTCGCAAGCCAAGCAATAGCACCGCCACGAGGAGAATAACGCAGGGGATCCCTCATAGCACAAGCCCAGAAGGCAATGCTACGAAAGCCGACCCTCCTTCGAGTCTTGATGACCTCACGAAGTGCATTGTAGAAGTCCCTTGCAGCAGCCTCGAGCCCGAGAATGCGTAGGCACCGAATAATGCGCGTGATACGGAGATGGTTGTGGCCGCTATTTCTCAGCCAGTGAGAGAAGCCAGGTCCGCAGTCCTGCTTGGGCGTGATGACGAGTTGGGAATCGGGTTCTTCGCCGCCCTGGACATCGAAGCCGTAGAATTCAAGCATGCGCTTCAGGGCACGGAGCAGATTCCTCCTCAGCTGGGCTGATTGCCTGAAGAGGAGCATCGTTTCCTCGTCGATGATTGGGGGGGAGAAACTGTAGACAGACTCTTCGGGGAGGGGAAACAGTGTTTGGATGTAGTCGTGCTGTTCCTCGAGCCGTTTATCGCTCCAGCCTAGGATCTCGTCGAGTGTACGGCCGTGCTCATCCGGACCCTTGACTACCGGATCGTAGAAGTCCACGAGGCGGCGCATCCGTGGGTTGGAGGGATGATTTCCTGGTGAAGACATCGTGGATTCTTAACAATGGTGGCTTAAGATCGGACTATGAAGAACAGGAAGAAGCAGATGTACGTTGGCGATACAGGTAAGGACTTATGCTTTTAATTCAACTTGCCAAATGGACGGAGTGCTTGCGAGGTTGCGGGAAATATTAGAGTGTCATAGAGAACCAAGTTGTTGGTGATACCTACTTGTACTATGATCGTTGTTTGTGACTGCTTGCTTCTCGTTGGAAGGTTAGGTAAGTATGTAGGTCCTCAGGCAAGTACCTAGGTACATACCTTATTTTACATGTATTTGAACGCACTCACCTTTACGCTTAAATGAATATCATAATATGGGTGCTGTCTCTTTCACTCAATGCTTGCTTAACTTCAAAGACTGTTTTTGTTTTTGTATTTACAACTCATTCGTCCCAAAAACACTCTTCATTCAAAAAATTAGATCCACAACTTTACAAATGAACTATGCTAGTTATGTGAGCCGTTGAACCTTACATTGCCAAGTACTGAGCATTGAACCCGGTACTCCGCTCTCCTTCTTAAGACGCTCCAGCCTCCGGGCCTTTTTTGTCTCCCACAAAGCATTCTTGCACTTCTGGCATCTCGGCCGGCCAGGCTTGCGAGGCTTATTACAGTCTATACAAAAAAACTTCAAGGTCTTCCGACAGTACTTTTTGGGCTGATCCGGCTTGCCAATAGGCACCCCTCGTTTTACCAGCAGCTCTCGATGGTATTCGTAGCAACCTTGGTGGTATTTACATCTGGCAAGTCCTGGAGCTGCTCCCCTAGGGCATCTTCGGGTCGCACAAGGAAACGACTCAATCGGCGTCCGCTGTTGGTTTGTGTCGGTCTCTCTAGCGGCCTCTTCTTCAGAATCCGCTCCCTCGTCAGCTATTGCTATTGCCCGCAGTTCCACGGCCTTGAAACCCATTGGGACTACTGGCGGGAGGAAGACGAGTTGACCTGGGGTATGAGGCTTGCGTTTGTTCCTGCCCCCATTAGCTTCCATTGTCTAAATTTGCGATGATAAGTTCTTCATTCGTATTTATTCGAACCTCGAAATCGAGTTATGAGGAAGCTTATTTAATAATGGGCATCAATTATTCAATTGAAAGTCTGCAACAAAGAGGACGTTGATCTCTAGATGCATTGTTAGTCGAATGAAAGGCAAAGGCTCCTAAAGATAAATCGAGCTATTTAGAACAACTGATTGTTCTCAGCGAACAATCTAGATTAGTGATCAGTTTTGGCTATTGAGGGAATGGGGAAGGAGGAGAAGAAGAAGAAACTTGCTTACATTGGCAATTTACCGGGCCTTCGGAAGCATACTTAATTATGGTGTTGATTGAATTATGTGAGATCAGACGCGATAGATCATGGAGTATGATGCATCTTTGATTCGCATCCCATAACTGCGATGCAGTGAAATATCACGATAGCTGGGCTCCGAAGTCGAAGAAGCAGTGAAAAAAAGAAAAAGAAAATCGTTCAGTATCTAATATTGCGTTAGGGTGAGTCAAAGAAACCAGCCTACCACTTCAATCGTATTTTCAAACCAGAGAAACTTGACTTATCGCACCAACTCCCCTAGCCGTCGAACAACATCCGGTAAAACCCACACACTCTTATCTAGTAGCCCTTTATTTGGCTTTCTCTGCGTCATGTCCGAGCGAACCTTAGACCATTTGTACCATAATAGTAATACGACGAGAGTAAGGGGTATCGAAACCACGGGTAGAATCCACCAGAGGCCCGAGACTGCGAAGACTATCCCGTTGAAGTTGAAAAAGTTCGTGCCGAGGATTGACTATACCATAGATAACAAAAGTTAGACGTAATATAGAAACGGTAGGCGGATCATAGTTTGCTAGAGACTCACAGCAACGAAAGTACTTGGGAGGAAAATGACTGTTACTATTGCGAGAGTAAACATTGATATACTCTCTCGCCGTGCTTGAAGTGCTATTTCCTTATTCTCAAGTTGGTGTGCCTATGAGAGCCGTTAAGATATGCGTCATTTTCCCATTCGAATGAGACTTACGAGATTGATGCAAATGTTTGTTCGCTCCAGATAGGTCCTTGCCCAGTTGGCCCAGAAGTTACAGCCATTCTCGAATCGTATTAACGATTCAACGATCTCCAGTATTTCCTCACGATGGTCCGGCTGGGTAGTGTAGTAGATCGTGTTCAAACGCTCTGCAAAAGCCTTCAGTTGTCTACTGTGCTCTTTCAGATCTGCAAAATCCTTGAGCATTGCATGCCAACGTCTGCATAAATCATGTAGCTCTTTGACCTGGTTTCGGACGGTTCCGCTGTCCGATTGGTTCTCCTAGGCGTGGATTTAGTGATGTTAAGATAATATCTGTTTTTACTTACAATTTGTCGAAGTTTGGACCTTTGGGCTCCCAACCCTCGACGGTATAAAGTTAGAAGGTGGGTTAAGATCCGGAAGTCCAGGAATAAAGGGGTAGCCCTAGATCCTGGGTAGTCCTCCAGGGATCTCTCTATGGATTGTTTCAATTCTTTATTGAAGTTGACGAAATAGTATGTCGTCAGATTAGGCTCTACCACGAGCTGTACAAATGAGTGCGTAGCTTGGTCACCCCAGGACCAACAACCATATTGAAGGACTGCGAGCTATTAATAGAGCTGTCTTGGCACCATTCGACTGAAAATCCAAACTTACCTGATCTGGTCGGCACCTCTCTAGCCCTCGAAAAAGCGAAGCTCGTGGGGAAAACAGTCCAGTCTTCAGTTTGATATAAATCAACGATGAATTTGGCGGACAGGTTGCTTTCTTCGTGGAGTAACTCAAGCAAAGTCGGGTCAACGTGGGTGTGGAGACCATCGTCTCCTACAGTTGCCGAGATGAAACTACAGTACTTAAGTCAGCCTATTAAAGTAGAGTTAATCAAGCTTCCCTCTTACAAGAGCCGCAATTGGCAATGAGCTTCTTTGCCATTATTACGATCAGTTGAATGACCTTTCATGGGAGAACGACTTTGATCTTCAGCTCTAAGTGTAGCCAGATAGGCCCTTAAATCCTTGTATTGTGCCCATCCTACGTAATTAAGTTAACAAAACAACTACCTATAAGCTGCAAACTGCGTCTCTAAGCTTTATAACTCACTTGATTGGCCCTTCCCCATATACTCCAAAATGTCTACCACACTGCTGTTTTTGAAGCAACACTTCCGTGCCTCAGCAAGGCAGTCGCCAAGAGACGCCATAACAAAGTTTAAATAAGTGCTGACGAAAGGATCGATACTACGTTCCCCGGGTTGCCAGATTATCCCAGGAAACCGGGAACCTCGAGCACGTGAAATGTGAGAATTTTCCTATCTCAGCTGAAAGCGGGGGATACTCAGTATGAGCTGAATCCTACCCAAAGTGCGGACCAGAAGACCGCACGCCAAGCTAACTCGATAATCCTATAGCATCCACTATTATAGCCTAATGCCTCTTTCTTACCTGTAGGTATAAGCCCATTTCTCAAGCCCCAGGTTAGCAATGGTAATTTCGTTTTCCACACGAGCAACGCAGCAAAGAGGGATGCAACGTATCGATATTCCAGACTCGTGGAAAGCTTACTGTTCAGACAGTCAGCGAATCTCAATCTTTCACTGTCGTCGCCCTCGCTGTCACCAATGCAACCCCCAACTTACCTATATGGCAGGCAGAGTAAATGCTATGGCGCAGCCAAGAAGAATCAGGCGCCGGCATGAACAGGTAATTCATGGCATACGAATCGTGCAACTTAGTTACAAGACCGTATGATTATTCATACACTCTAGGATTTATGGCACGACAACATGCAGGCAATGTTCTGGTAGTATCCGAAGTATATAAGCCGTCGACATCTCAGCTTATGAGACCATCTCACACACAGGCATCGAGATCACCAGTCCCCTGAGTTTGGAAGTACTCCCTTTTCACTGCCAATCATACATCGTCTTCCATTCAAAGAAACTCTATCACCATGCGTGCTGCCCCTTCCATAATCGCCCTTTGCGCCGTCGGTGCGTCGGCAGCTACTCTCCCTGCCGCAACAGAGATCCAAGCCCGCGACACAGCTTCTGCTGGTACCTGGTACTTGGTTAGTTTTAATGGGCAATGCAGTAGTTTCGGCTGCAATTACGACTACGGGGTCTTTGGTGGCGAGAACGCAGTTCCCGGAGCTCCTGCTTTCGCCCTTCGAGTAAGTGGTTTCTTACATAATGCATGATAACTTCTCTAAAAGTATTGTCTTATCTAAAATCATGCTATCTAGTGCAACACTTGGGGGTCCTGCACGAGTGTCTTCCCGGGCTCCGATGCCAAAGGCTCGATAGTTATCAACCAAGGCCCGCTTACCGTCTCGCAAACGTTCACTAGCGGGGGCAAGACGATTACCGCTTCGGCCATCGTTCCCTGGGATGGCCTGAGCGTAACAGCTTTCACGATCCCAGTCACTGTTACGGTTTCCTAGGTCATTAGGCTGCGTACATGCATTTGCTACTAGGAAGATATTGAGGGTAAACAATAATAGTTCTGCGCTATGGCTTCAGGTGGAGGAGAGACAGCGCTGAGGAGAGAGGCTCTTTTTACAATCCGTCAGTAGCCTCTATACTAGTTTATTCCACATACTTGGGATTTGTTACCCCGCAAGTTGTGCCAGCGAATGTAAAGCTCAGGTGATGTTCGGTTATATCTGGCTCGTAGCTGCGCGTCTCGGCTATTGTTGCTACTACCTTCCAACTAAAGCGAGTTGCAGGGTTTGAAAGCTTCTCTGTAAGTAAGGTGAATGCGTTGCCTCTCTCGTATTATTGGGCCCTCGTTTCAGGTCTCTCGGTATATTAGGTTCTTTCGAGTATCGTTCGTATTTACATCAGTTGGCAATATTGTGGGCATTGCCCTTTCGTTCTCAATAGCAAGGTCTTTACTAATCCCTCTCATTCTTACTGGCTCTCATCCCGAAATATTACCAGCCGCTGGTACGTATAATAATGTAGGAGTTTCACTCTCTTCTATTCCACCTTTTTATCAACACCATTTTCCAGATCTGAAGCCATTATTTTATATATTATTCCGGAAGCTTTATAATAATATGAAGGTTACTAATCGTATTAGTTTGAAATACGGCGTATTGGTCATAAGTAACAGACAGACAACTTATATAAATAGTACTAGGCGCCTATTTCTGGTAGGCAACGTAACAGTTATCATTTAGAGAACAGCTTGACTAGAAAGAGAAGATATAGTTCACTAGCTCCTACTCTTCGATACGTGCGGTTTACGTGATTAGATAAGACGAGACTGGGGTAAAGAGGAATCTTCTCATAGAATGTCGGCTCCATGACGGGCACTTGAATTACATGAAGCAACAAGGGATACAATCCGGGAGATCCGCTAATGAAAAGACGAATTGGTTCTAGGGGATCGCGCAGAGAATAAATACAGTTGGGCTTCATATTGCCCCAGGACGTTAATAGAGGATACGCTGAAGACAAATCCGGAAGCCTCTAGATAATACAGACCATGCCTGCACTGCCACTGTAGACTTCTAGAGAATGGGCTTACGTAAATCTACGCGACAACGATACGATCGTCCCTAATCTGGGTTCCTTTAAAGCGAATGATGAGGAATTCTGGTACCCCGCGCCTAATCGATATCAATGGACTATAGTCATAACTACTTTCACCCCGGCACCATGATGGTATTATGGAGGTGTCCGCATCGTACGCTCCCGCATTTATAGGGATCCATATATTCACGACAATATTTATGCTAATGTAATTTGGCTCCCGGGGATAATACATCCTGGTACTCTATTCGGCACGACCTGTATCACTTTGAATGCCGTTTCGGCTCCGTGACTTTGTATAAGCACTAGGCTAGGGCCATAAGCTCACATTCACGCCCAATCTCACCTAATTATACCCACGTTAAACGTGACGTCTAGAACGATGGGTACTTGCTTAAATACGTAATATACTGCTAGAAGCCACTATCCGTGCCTTTAAACGATGTAGTCGATCCAAGCATGGGGGATGTGGAACTAACAGAGGGTTGAAAAAAGTCACGGAGCCGAGACGGAATTCGAAGGGATAGAGCGCACAAATCTTTAAGGTATAACGTCCAGGTTGCTGATAAAGTTGTCGGGTACTATTGACGAGATGCCGAAAGACTGCATCTGCATCATATTCGTTACGGAGTTACAGGTGCCAATTTGACAAGATTATCAGCGACAAGTTACCTCCATTTACCATCTGTGTTGTGATATGCTAGAATTGAGGATCTCATGACCCCTATAAAGCTTCGATATGGCCGACACTCCAAAGCGCTGCTCCGGAATATGCTAAAGGCAATCATTGGTAACGCGGGTAAAGACTCCTCATCCTTCTTGGTCATCACAGACGTATAACGACTAATAGAAAATTAAGTACGAAGTTGACGATTCTCCAAGCCGCGACAACCACATGCGACTGAGTCGCAACTCAAGACCTCAATATCACCAAGATGTCAATAAGTTGAGTTACATGCCAATGCGAAACTCCTGATCTCACTGACAAAGCCAAAACTCTAACCCCCTCCCCCCCTCTTAGTCATGGATTCAGAACACCTAAAAATAACTCCCAACTACTCCCTCCTAAATAGTAGCTCTCTAGGCCAAGGCCCAATGAAGCGACACCAGCCTTCCACATGCTCTCTGCACAGGCATTAGCAATACATTTTATTTCCAGGCTCAGGCACTAGACCGCCTGTTCATTCTGGAGACTTATCCAAAGGAGACGCGTCCTGAGGCGGCTCTTGAAACTAAATATAGCAAATCTTATAACTGTAACGATAAACGCCAGTCTCTCTAACACTTAGATGATTACCAGAGTGCGAACTGTCGCTCTAGAACCTAGGCGAAGGCAACTCGACGAGAAACTAGAAACTAAACGTGAAATGGTCTAGTACAACTAAAAAAAATTAAAAAAAATTCGTGAACCGACCGGGGCAGGTCGTCGTGGTAAAACTACTTGGCTAAATATACGCGGTATGCTGTTTCACGGATCATAATTGTCACGGGCTTCTAGGTACGACCGGCAATGCATGGGTAGGTCCTGAATACTTGTTAACGCACGAGGAGCCCTAACTACTACTTCCGACAGCTGCGTCTCTATATACAAACAGCCTCTTTGTTTTGTACCTAAGGGGCGGAGGTATGGTCGTAGGTAGTCAGGATCGTGACAATAATATGACAAACTCAAGGAGATCAGTGGAAAGATCCCTATACAACGAACTTGTTAGCTGCGTATTAGAGCGATAGACAAGGATATTGTCATGACTAAGTAGGGTTTAATAGGCCACTTTTACTGACAATAATTACGGTAAACGTTGAAAATATAAATAAACCATAAGCTCATTCATGTCAACCGGACAAGTTGATTCTGTTCATTGTAAAGTCAACTATAGTAATCTACATTTCCAGCTGTATGCGCGTCACGGGCTCGCTTGTTTTGTACATTGGATGCCTTGCCGCCATCTACGAATAATGCCACTCCCCCAAACGCCTCGCTTCCAAGTCGTGCTCATTAATTTTCAAGCCCCAACATATGCACTTAGCTGATTTAATAACATCGACAATTTCGGGTCCTTGATATTGGTTAACCACTCAACAAGATCAGCTCGCGTCGCTAGCGCGTTAGAGGGTATACTGGCTGCATTGCTCGGATCTCTTGCTTTCTCGCTTAGCCTCCGCAGAGTTGATACAGCATACCCGACGAGGTGAGTCAGATCTTTGTCTTCGCGATTGATACTTCTCGGGTTGCCTCCGGGCCGGGGCACAGGATATTGCGCGGGATGTTCGATAGGCCGGGGTACCGGATGCTCGACATGTTGGCAAATAATCTTGACTAGCGTCACTAGCTTCTGGGCAAATCCATCCCCAGAAGAAAGCCACGCTCGAGCCACGCCAGCCTCGTGGCCGGGCGCTAGCTGGGCAATTATGTCCGCTGCAAGTAAGCTCTGCATGAGTATGGGCTTGCGAATTTCTATTAAGAGAGGTAGAATGCCAGGCCGTATTTCGTTGCCGTGGTACGGAATGGGGGAGACAGCCAATGCAAAAGTCCGGGTCAAGAGTTCGTAAGGATTGGATGAGAGAGCATCGCCAGCGACCATGGCCTTGTAGTGCGTCCGGTTGGGTTCGTCCCGTGCGAGAAGCTTGGCTAGAGCGTCTAGAGCATAGGGAAGATATTTATGAATTGCAGGCTCAAAGGGAGAGAATACTAGTTTGTCTGCTGTTAAGCTTGGAGCTGGGGAGGGTGCGAATGATAGGATGAATTGGAGCAGACAAAAGGCTTGGTCTCGACCGGGTAGTTCTACCGATGCAGCAATGTTGGACAAAAACACTATTATGTCTTTCCTGATATCAAGGGTATTCTGGGCGGTTCTCAGCAAGCCCTCATGAGTACCTAGAGACCGGATCAGACTACAGAAGAATTTGATGACTACCTCGTCGGCAAGCCAGGCTTGATTATTCTCGTGGAAGGAAAGGTTGCGCAAAATAGTTGTGATAGCGATAAGCCGGTCTGCTGCTCGTTCGAGCTCGTAATCCGCATCTCCAAAGGCGGGTACTTTGCGGAGGGAGAATTGTTCTGCGCGAGCGGCTCTCAATACATCCTCATACGAGGCCAAATCGATCTCATCTGAAATTGGTTCGGCATTGTCGGCTAAGAGATCAATTTGTTCTTCAGCACAGTCAAGTAATGAGTCTGTTAAGTCATCACAATGGCCGAGTTCGATGTTGAGTTGTGCTATTGAATCACCATATCGCGACACTGCAGCTAGGACATCGAGAGCCAACCTCACTTCTCCGTGTATCCCGCTTTGTATGCTTTTTGTCAGAGCATGCAAGTCAATATCACCCAACTCGAAGGGTGGAGGCATATCGGGCTTGTTCCGGGCCAAGTCGTTGCCCAAATTATCGATTGCATCCACTTCTATGCCACCCCAAGCCCCGCTCTGCTGTGTGGCGAGAGCACGGGAAAGGGGGGAGTACACGTCGTTATTGGAGGATACGGCGTCGGCGAACTGAGAACCGCCGGTACCATTCACTTTGACAATATCTGCTTGCTGGTTTGACTGGTGTATAGGAGCAGCGCCGGGTTTGCTTGCAGGACTTGGGGAATGTATAGGAAATTCCGCGTTGAGAGGAGGCGTTTCAACAGGTCTGGGAATACTATTCCGCAAGGGCCCTTGGCCTGAGCTGGGCTGTTGCTGGGGAATCTGAGGGTGTTGGGGGGTAGAAAATCCATTGATATTGGCCTGCTGCATACCAGGCATCATGGATTTGACTGGACTTTGTACATTTTGGGCTTGCATCTGGGGTTGCGTGGGCTGCATATTTTGCGAAGGAGATAATTGGGCCATTCTCTGGGGCGTGCCATGGCCTTGAGCAGGAGCCATACCACCGGCACCAGTGGCTTGCTGTTTCATTTGTTGGTTCCGTTGATTGGCCATCCAAGCTTCCTCGAACTTGACTAGATTTCGTTCGTATATCATCCTCATCTGGCTGGATGCCGAAGGTATCTGCTGGGGAGGGAACCCAATGGACGCTGCGACCTGCGGCCACATATTGCGAGCCGTGACGTTACGATATGACCCGAATTTCTGAATCACCTGAAAGATGTGGAAAAGATGCAACTGGCGGCCTTCAACTATCGGATTGAGGTCGAGCGGCAGCTGACGAGAGGCCATGAAGCTGGTAAGATTTTTCATGAACACCTCTGGAGAGGTTATGCCTCGTGGCATCTGGGGGGTTTGCTGTAGATGCATGGCTCCCGGGGGTATTTGACCATTCTGCATTGGCATACCTTGCTTTGGCATCATGCCTCGGTTTTGCGCCATATTCTGCTGTTGCATTTCCGCCGTTGCTGGTATGTTCCCTTGCCCATATTGCTGTTGTAACCGCATATGGTACATCATTTTAGGGTCCATACCACCACGTCCCTGCATGGCTTGTGCTGCTTGCGCATGCTGCATTTGCTGCTGCATGTTATGCATTTGTTGCATGTGCTGGTTGGCAAACATCTGGTTCGGATGCATTTGCGGCATTTGCTGCCCCATTTGTCCCATCTGGTGTGGCGCCATCTGTGGTGTCATGGGGTTTTGAGCGGAAGGTGGCCTGGCTGGCGAGGGCGAGGGCGCGAAGCCAGGGTTATAGCCCTGAGGGAAACCCTGAGCCATATACATGCCTGGCTGCGGTGTGTTGCTGTGTTCAGAGGGAACGGGAGATGCCTGTTGGCCAAATTGTTGAGAGGCAGGTGAAAAGGGATGCGGCGACGCGGTATTAACGCGTTGCGGTACACTTCCTGGACGAAGCTGGTTCCCAGCCATGACCGGGGAGGGCGACGCCGTCGCGGAGCCATTCGGTTGAAGGTGAGGGTAGTGTTGGGGCTGGCCGGTGTTCTGAGGCGGGATCGCGTTGGGCTGGAAGCCAGGAAATTGCGATTGTTGTGGTGTATCGGCGCGCGAAGTCGGTAGCATGCCGGGGTTCTGGCGGGGGGATGCGCCGATGCTATCTTCTCTCGGCCGAGGCCGTTTCGAAGGAATGACCGAGTTGGTCTGATATACGGGGTTTGCGAAGGAAGGCGAGGCATTGCGCATCTGGCCGTTCTGCATCGCGACGGCCATCTGCTGCGGGTTCGGGTACTGCTGACCGCCAGCGCCGGGGTTGAATTGGTTAGCATTAGCCATGAAGGCCGATGGATCCATCATGCCCGCGCCGGCCATATTATTAGGGTCCCCCATGTGAGGGAAGCCATTGCCGGCATGGTTGGGGATGGCAGCGGCCTCGTTCATCCAGGAGCTCATGACGGGCCAAGTAGCGAACGGGAACCCATCTGACTATTTGCAAGCAGGTCAGCAATCAGAGCGAAAAACGGGCCAAATCCATTGAAATGATAATAATGATAAAGTTTGATGGAAGCGTTGCGCCAGCTAGTGTCGCGATAGAGAAAGTCGCGTCGCGGGCCAAAGTGTGGGTTGAATTGACCAGCGGTGCAATAGGGTGCGTGGTGCGATCGGGAAAAGGTGATTTGAGTTGGGCTGTGGTACAGTAGTGTGTAGGCTGGTGAGCGCCCAGTGCGAAGGATCCGAGCGCGCAAGGCAGGGGACAGCCTATGGTGGCCGATTGTACTGGGAGATAGGTACCTAGGTAGGTGGTAGGTAGGTGGTGGGCGCGAGGGCAAACTCCACTAACGGTAGTTACAGTAGTGTACTTGCGACCAGTGGCATTGCTAGCAGTCAGGGGGCCGTTCACTGAAAGACGAAGCACGCTAGAGGCAAAGAGAATACAGTACAGGACCGGGGCAGCGTGCGAAAGAAAAAAAAAATTCAAGCATGTCGCGTATGATAGCAAGGCAAAACCGCTGTACGATACTGTACATGGTAGTGGAGCTCGAAGAAAAAAACCACAGCCATGCCAAGTCAAAGTTTAGTTAACTTGGTCTGGGGGACTGTTGATACCGGGAATATGGATGGTATGGTTAGATTGGGATAGTTCCTCGGAGCTCGACTTGTCTTGCTATACCTCTGTCACAATCCGCTTGTTTGTGTGTGTGCTTGTTTGAAACCAGAGACGATGGACGGCCGACCACCGACAGGGCGACAGGGCTTGGTCATCCAAATTGCCGTCAAGCTCCGGGGCACATTGCCGACCGCCTCTTCTCCTGATGGACTATTGTAGGATGAGGAGCCGTGTGTGTTCCTGGACAATGGAGAATGCGACCGGCGTGGTTTCCCCGAACTGGAGCCAGCATATCGGCACTTCCATACGGCCAGGGAGAGCGGCGGCGCGGGTTGTGGGAGGTATCGACAATAGTGTCACAAGACAGGCGCTTATCCCACCACACTTGTGGACTGGACTACTTGGCTAGACGAACAAAAGAAGCGAGCGGAATGGGGGTTGGACAGCGCAAGAAAGGAAAAAAACTGCAAAATGCGAAAAAGGGTCTTACCTAACCTGCGCGTTTGAGTTGTTTGCCGTCGGGTTACAGGTGGGAATGATGGTGGTAGGTCGTGGACAAGGCAATGAGAGCTTAGCAGGTGGTCTGAGAGGAGAGCGAGCGAGCGATCAAGCGCATGGAAATTCTCTCCCTTTCTCTTCCCACACGTTACCGCTGTTGAGAGCGGCTGACTGGCTGGGGTTGACTGGCCGCGAGAACACGAACAAGGGGTAGGGAGACCGGGGGGCCGGGTACAGTACCTGCCTACCAGGTAATGTAGGGAGTGTACAGTACAAGGAAGTACCTACAGTACAATGCTAGGGGGTCCGGGGTGTGGGCAAATTGGTTGCTTTGCGCTTTGCTTGGAAGCTGGTGCTGTCGCCTAACGCTGCTGATTCAGAAAAAGAGGACGGTCCTTGGTTTGGGTCCGATCATCCACCTTGCTTCGCGCTTCAGACCAGAATTCAGGCCGCCGAGAGAGCTACTGGGCACACTAATCCCAACGAAGACTGGGATGGTGGGGATGTGAAGAAAGACGGACCGACAGTAGTCAGTTGGGGCAATATGAAAACAGGATGTCGATTGGAGGAGCACCAAACACAGGCGAACGGACAGGGCAGTGTGGCAGGAGGACAAGAGACCGAGAGGGCGATGGGTGACAACCGAAGAGGTAGAAGGTACAGGGTGAAACCTTGAGAACCAATGGACGTGGCTGGTGGCTGGAGTTTGATAGGGGTGGAGCAAAAGAAAGAAATATTTACCGTAACCACCGATGATAGGTCGAGAAGTGGACTAAAAGCGGGACTAGGTATGCAGTCCGGTCCTTAACTTACCAAGATAGAACAGCAAGTATATCCCTTTAAGGAGAGGTGCAAATTTACGAGAAGCAAAGCCCCATAGAGACCTCGCATCATAACATGTACCGGTTTCACAATGTTGTAGGCGCACGAGCCACTTGTGCTCTGTGTTCGAATGAGCCCACCTAAGTATGTAGCTCTGACTCTCAAGTCCGCCTGTTTCCGAGCTAATCACCAAGGTTGCGGAAGGTGAGAAATACGAAGATAAGGCGAGAAGGGAAGGTTGAAACGAAAGAAAAATGAAAAGAAGAGAAACCAAAGCTAGGGGGATGACGAGTGTAGGGAAGGAAATGACACGATGAGAGCATCATTGCCAGGAAGACACAAAAAAAAAAAAAGGTAGTGAACAAGTTCGACTCTTTGTGTGTATGCACACAGGTCGCAAAAAGAGACTTAGGACTCGTGTAGGAGTCAACTACCCCGTGTATCACGCAGAACCTCGTGTCCGCAGGGAACATCTGATTCCCTCATTCCTACGAAGCTGTGCAGCAGAGGCACTGTAACGCCTGCTGTGCCTAGGTACTTCGAGGATGACCGCGCAACTCTGCCCGCCACTCAATGTTGAAGAATAGCGGCTAGATGCTGCGTGTATACCAAATCATGAGATTGCTGTGCTTGGGAGCGTGTTGAAGCCACCGTGCAGGAGATGCACTTTCATCTCTAGTGAGAGAAAAGATCCGACCGCCGCAAGCGGCCCAAAGACCAACGCTGGGTCTACTATGGCACACAAAAGGCTGCCGATCCAAGGATGAGGCTGTCTGTATCCACGAGAAGTGTAGTGTTAGAAGCCGGCGATGCTGCATATGAAGACCTGTATTTGTCCGGTCGTAGGCCACGTAGATCAACCGTATTGTGCGGGCACTCGAAGAAACAGGGCAGGCCTAATTCCCGTAATTCGCTAGCAACGCAGCATTCTTGCGATTAGGGCTCGACCCAGCGCGTAGAAACCAAAGAAACAGGGAGCATCTCCTTGCCTATCCAGACCGATAGGTCTGGTTGACTCATACCGGCAGGGGAGGCGGATGTTATCATCGCTGCTATTTCGGACTATCATGGTACCCGAAACAGGCAATTAGAAAGCCCAGAAACTAGTATAGTTCCTAGATGCTGACATAGGTAGTGCTGCACGCACATGCTTTTGTTGTAAGCGGCAACCATTTGCGCATGGTGCATCTGCACTGCACAGCCAATTGGATCGCTGCGGGTGGTCCACGACGGTGGATTGTGAGGACCCGAATACCTCACACCAGGTGATAACAGGTCCTTGAGAGAGCAAAAAAGGACATGAATAGTAATCCGTGGTGAGATTGCCATCGCTGGGGAGAAAACCCACGTTGATGGGTATTCATTCTGTCGCTGTCCTTGACTTATAGCGAGATTCCATAAGGCTAGGTTTGGGTTACATCCTACTGTTTGGGGGACGACTCTCTCGCTCGTTTCGAACCCTTCCAGGCGAGACAATTCTTGTGTGGGTAGGATACCAGACACAAAAGCGTACTCGACAGTGAATCTTGAGGTCCTAGAAGATAGACCTAGAATCTCCAGAGAATCGAGTCATGTGCTTGGGGCTCCTAGCTGTGCCATGACACCATTTCGTTGCCATCAGCCGGAGTGTGGCCGAGTTTGAAGAGTGAAGAAAAATAACTACAAGGGAAAAAAAGTTTCGTGGAGAGGTGCAAATAAATCCAAATCGACAGGTGCGAATAAGAGCTCAGGTTGACGGATTGTTCGATATTAATTGTTGATGATAATCGAGGACCAGGGATCTGATGCATGGGGGCCCGGGACGGCGTTGGGCTGACCCTTGCATTCCCTCTTCTGGCGGCTAACCATATTAGTTGGAGAATCCTCGTGGTGGGAGCAGCCGGTTCTTGCGTGACCAAGGGAGCAAACTGCGCTGTTTCAACTCGTGTCCTGGTCAATCAGGCCAATTGGCTTCCCAAATGCTTCCACTAGACGAAGAACACCGTCATGCGACGTGCTTCTTCGTTCGCAGGACTCTTTGTCGAGTGGCGAGCTTGTGATAGGTATTGTTCAAGCCACGAGAGGTATTGGGTGGGGTGTACCGATACCTTTTTTGGGGCATGTTGGACGTAACCAGGATTGGGAGGTTGAAATGTGACCGATAATCCTCATGAGCAGACCGCCAGAATTATGAGGGAAAAGAAGAGGGGGTGGGAGAAATAGAATCAGGAAGAATGGAACTGAAGAGGAAGAGGAAGAAGAATAAGAAGCAAAAAAAGGTGAAGTGAAGGGAAGAAACAGGTACAAGGGGGGGGAACGGCGGGTTAGATATGTTGGTAGCAACAAATAAAAAATAAAAAGAGCGTAACAAAATAATAGCAGGGCCTAATTATTAGGCCGGCGAGAACGGCTGATCACGAGGGGAAGACGGAGAGGGAACGAGGGAAATACCGTACTGTAGAGACAGACGCAGCATTGTGTGTGTAAGAGAGAAGATCGGTAAATGCCACCACGCCATGCCACCACCTACCTCTCTCTTTTATTACCTTACTTACCTCCCACCACCCTGCCAAACATGTCACCAAAGTATCTTTCCGTCCGAACATCTAGGAGCGTGTACAATGAACGATGCTTTGGCTTGACTTGACACTGGCGACGAAGGTTTGTTGATACGAATCTAACGATGGAGGCAACTGTCGTGGAGGGGGGCTAGAGAGAGAATGGTTGGCTAGTTGGAACGTTGGTGGGCGAGAGAGGAGGACACGACGCACCGAACACATTCCGAATGTAGTTTTAATCATCATGACCACTCGCAGGGTTCCTACATCTGACCTTGAATCCCGCCTGCCTACTCTTATTTAGTATTTAGTCATTATCTATACATTACATCCAGTCGCAGAGCCGGACAAAGCGAAACGCTGTCGATTACTACGGCTACCTGTGTTATCTCTTGCTTTTTCGTTTCTCTTTCCCCTCGGGGACACCCTGTGTTCCCTCTCCATTTCCGTCCCGGCGGATTTCCCGTTCTCCCCTTTATCTTGCTCCTCTCTCTCTCTCTCCAGATCGGGGAAAGAAAGGGTTGCTCGATAGTTCACGATGAGATTGGACGAAAGCCTCATTCCCGACCGCCGGATCGCTGGAATGGCACACGCACTAAAAGAAGCATAGCTCGTAGATAGCCAGCCCATATATCATATATCACACCCGTCACCTGTCTTCTTTATTTTTGTCCCGATCCCCTCTTCGCTGTCCCTCCCCGTTTGTTCGTTCGTTGTCCTTCGAGTTGGAACTACTCAAAGTTTGTTCCCCTCATCTCGCTCATCATCTTATCCACTCACCCCTGCAGACCCGACTTGTCCTCCCGAGCCAACGAGCCAGCCACCAAATGGCCGAGTAATCGAGATTAGATTTAACTGGATGCCTTCATAGTATAGTATGTTCTAGGCACTGGCCGTTTTAAGTTACCGTGTGCATATCCCATACCTCCCCATCCATGCGACCGGTCTATCGTCATAGGACTGGGCGTGAGCGCGGAATCGTACCACGGTCATGTTAGAGTCTGCCATCAGTCAATCAGCTGGATAGGTTAGTCTGGACTAGACATTTCGACTATCTAGTCTAATTGATTGCAGCTTCTCGCTAAAGAGTAAAAGATGGTTTCAGAGCGCCTATGAAGAGATTGCCCGGTGCTTTATTGTAATAGGCGGCTTGGCTATATGAGTCGGGATCAGGAAGCCAGTGTTCGCCCTCCTTTATTGGGCACCTGGGTCTCTGTCTCTTTTTGTGAGTGGGAGCATCATATTTTGGTTGACTGGCATGCCGGTCCCACCCCCGGTAGACCGACATGCACCCACGCAGCCTGCCACGAGATCCCCTTGTGAGCCACACAGCAGGACTGGTACCACTCAATCGTAGATGCTGACTTAGGTAGGTTAGGTAGGTACCATTACGTTCCGGGCACCGGAGACTAGACAAAACCACTACTCACTTGCTGGCTGATTCTATATACCCAGTGGAAACAGTTCTCTTCTCGTACATAGGCACCCACGGCGCGAGGCGAAGAACAAGGATGAGAACCCCTTGATTGATTAATCGATATAACTAAGCAGAGTTGACTATTGGGGTGCAACCGTGGCGTTAGCTAGCATGTAGTGTACCTAATTTAGAAACCCACCGGCCCGCCTAACCAGAGCTGCCGGCCAGATGCGAACGATCCGATGGCTTGATTTGATATGTATGTACATACATAGCAAAAAGCAATTCTACATATGAGACTCTCTTCAACGCACCTAAATAAGTGAATATGAACTTTCATACGACGCTCACTTATTCCCTTTGAAACCTTCTAGAAACTAGGTGATCTACGGCAACCAAAAGGACCCACAGCCATGCCGCCGAAGAGGAAAGCAACACAGCTCGAGCCCGAGCCCGAGCTCAGCTCGACACTGAGGCGATCGACGCGTCGCAAATCATCTGCCCCAGACGCCACCGCCAATGAGAACGCGAGCGGCGGTGCAACACCGATATCTAAGGAGGCCACAGAGTCGCGCCCGAAATCAAAGGCTCAAACAACTAGGGGTGGTAAGGCTAAAGTACGTAATACATAGAAATACACGAAAACGAATTTCATCTTTTAGTTTGTCGCCGTGCTGACGAGATTGACAGGTGAATGGGAAAGCGCCAGCAAAGGGCACAGCCACAAAACCTGTTAAGACGGACAGCGGCGATACGTCAGACCCACCAGATAGATGGTTTTGGCTCATGAAAGCCGAGCCCGAATCGCGGTTCGAAAATGGCACTGACGTGAAGTTTTCTATTGATGATCTCGCTTCAAAAAAAGATCCTGAGCCATGGGATGGTTAGTAACCCCTGCTACGACTAATTGCTGTCATTTTGATTTGAATTGGATTTGGATTGAATTAATATTCCCACTCCTCCCACTATCAACCTATTTTATATATACATGCTCTATGCTGATACGTAGATGGTATCTCAGGAATTCGCGCCTACGCTGCGCGTAATAATTTGCGGTCTATGAAGAAGGGAGAGCTGGCCTTCTTCTATCACAGCAATTGTAAGGAGCCAGGACTTGTAGGCACAATGGAGATTGTACAAGAACATTCGCCCGATCGTAAGTATCCCGGTGTGTAGGGGACGTTGAACCCATGAGTTGGCGTGCTCACGACACCACAGTCTCAGCTCACGACCCCAAGGCACCATATTACGACCCCTCCTCGAAGCCGGAGGATCCGAAATGGAGCGTGGTGCACGTTAAGTTCCGTAGCAAATTCGCGCGGCCCATTGGGCTGAAGGAACTTAGGGAGATGGGCAAGCCTGGACAGCCTCTAGAAAATATGCAGATGCTGAAACAAAGTCGTTTGAGCGTCAGCCGCGTAAGCCCATCTGAGTGGGAATATCTGATGAACCTCGTTCAGAAGCAAGGGGGCGAGGTATCGAATCCAACTTAATTAGCCGAATCCATGCCTCTGATAGCTCATGGTTCGTCGATGATTCAATTATGATGGTGGTAATGTTTTAACTGTATGCTCTAGAACCGTGCGAATACCAGAGTCTAGATCCTGAGGAGACAACAAGGCCTCGAGCCATAATTTCAATTTTGTGGATAGCGCCTTGACACTTGTGGTAGCGGCTAGAGATGATTTAATACGACCGAGAGCTTCCCTCAGCGCCTTGGGATATCCGGGCGCGTTAGCATCAAGGCCAATTAACGGTTGCTGAATATAGCAGAAGTAGGTAGACGCATCGTTCGGATATGCCTCATTCATGCTGTCGAGAACATGTTGTATAATCCTCGCCTGCATAGAGATCTGCGTAAAGGCGGCGAAGACATGGAAGAATTGCTCTGCGACAGCGGCGCTGAAGAAAGCTTGTTTCTTGGCGATATCAAAAATAGCCATCGGTATTGCACCATCCAATGCTGGGTTGTTCTGGAGTTTCGATGCGGTTTCGTCGTCGAACACCTTAGCAGCGGCGGCATCTGGGATTGGTATGATTAACCGCCCATTCTCGTCAGCATCATCGTCGCTGTCGTCAGATCCAAATTTAATCTCGTCGTCGTCATGCTCAGCCTGTTCCTGAATAGCCTGCTCGGTACCCCCCTTCTTGCCCTTGCGAGCCTCCATCTTCGCCAGCCATTCCATTTCGCATTTCGCGTAGGCGAGCCAAAGGGTGGCATCCCTAGTGCAGAACCGAGAGCCACGCATAAAGAACCCCCTAGCGGCGTGCATATCGCCGTGACTGGCCGACCTTCGGCCAGCGAGCACCCAGAGTTCTGATTTCGCAGGGTGCATTCTCAGGGCCCTCGTCATGACCTTGCGGTACCGTTTTGTCGCTCTCAGTTTCGTCGCGTATGATAGGTATTCCTTCCAAAGCTCAAGGCTCCCCGGATGTCTATTTACGGATCGTTCGAGGATGCCGAAAACTCTGCCCTCTCCCGTGTGTTTGGAGGAGGCACGAATCTCGAGACGGCGGCATCTTTTGGCGCGTAGGGCTTCGAGAGACCGTTCCCAGGCGACATAATTGAGCCAATCCTGCGCCTTATTTCCGGGGGACAGAACAATGTGTTCGTAATCGGTGCGTTTTCGTACTAGGGAACGTATCTCGTCTGGGTTGAATATGCCTTTGGCTTCGAATTCGCGGAGTTGGGGGACGGCTTGTTCAAGATAGAACCGAGCCTTTTCGGCGACTGCGGCCATAGTAAACACGCTAGTTTATCTCTCGTTTATTTTTTTCTTTCTTGTCGGCCAGGGATAATCTGTGGCAGCTGTATTCAAGTACGGGAGGAGGTGACAATTGGTTATTCAACGTCTTTCTAGACTTGAAGAAGTTCCCTGAGTGCAAACCGAAGAAAATAAATTGGAGATGGTGGGGCCATTCTGCTTATCGATCTTATCCGTCGGTGGTTGCTCAAACTCAATCAACATGCGGAATAAAGCCGGTAAAGTAGTTCTTAACCTAATTCATCTGCTTTATACGATATTTTATGGTTGTCGCTTTCTATTAGATAACTCGAAAACTCCAATTTATTTATGTGCAATCTCTACGAAGTACGAGGTATATCTCTACAAAATATAGAACCGCACTCAGTACAGCTCTATTCCACGGCCAGTTTCCGTATGCGTAATCTGATCGGATAGCTCGGAGCTATGTTTAACCAGATTGGGTTAAGTATTCGCGGGAGCTGGGTCCCCATTTTAGTATAACAGCGGCATTACAAGGATGGTGCCGTCATTGGTGATCCCATCGAGATATCTACCTGCGAATAAGAGCACGCCAAGGGGAAGTCGCATGTACCGTATCATTACTGTTTACCTAAGGTGCCGGAAGAAGGGGAGGTTAGGCGTACATACATTGGGAAGTACATACGGGTAGGTATCATATCGTACGGCGTGTCATGTCTCACCACCCTAGCATCGGTACATGGTAGGGCGGAGCTACCTACCCTGTACATATATGAAGGAAGCAACGAAGATGCTGGTCACGCACGCGACCACCCACCAATTATACAGTCAGTAACACTGCGAGGTATCTATCGGGTTACTCGCCTACCGAAACCGCCGACGCCATCGTCACCCTCGCTTTTGTTTTTCTATTTTCTTGATTGCGAGATTCTTCTTCTCCCCCCATCCGCCCTTCCGGTGACAGCAGACCTCTCCATTCCACTCCTTTGTTGTTTCTATTATTCCCTCTGCTCCAGCCCGGTAGTCCAACCGTCCAAGTCCGTACATTCATTGCGCATGTTGCCCAATTGACCACCGGCGTCATGGCCAGGTATAAAGACAAGGATAGCGGGGTGGCCCTCGTCTCCTTCAATGCGAAATGGGTGTCGTGGGCGCACACCATCGTCGCGTATAGTTAGTACACTCACTCACTCACCTCTCCGTCCATGCTACGCCCGCCTTCTCTCTTCCAGCTTGGGAGTGTATAAGAACACGCGGGCAATGGGCTGACAACTCGGTCGTTTTGTAGCCGCATTCTTCAGCGCTCTCGTCGTTGGCATGTCGCTCCATTTCCACAAGATCGTCAAGAACCAATACTATGGATATCCAGACGAGTGGTTCCCGTCCGTATCCGCCACCATTGGCGATCGATATCCCGAGAGATCCTTCTTCATGGTCTTCATCGCTATGACTTCCGGTATGTTCGCCCACTGGGGTCTCTAGTCCTATGTTAGGAGACGATATAACAACCTGAATACAATGCGAAACTAGTCGGAATATTTGGCGAGCTCTGGTGGAGCAAACATGGGGCATCAAGATGCTAGAATATACAAGGAGACATCATGGCCTCTTTGAAACTTAGCAAAGTACCTTGACGAGCGAGCAGATATATGCTGACGAGGAACATCTTTCAGGTCCGCGCTTTGCCTTGGTTGCACTCTGGTACCTTCTAACCGCCCGCCCTGGCCGGAATCTGCCCAAGTTTGTGGCTGCTACGGGGTTGTTTCGTACGTTAATGTGCGGAGGCTGGACCTACGTTACGTCGACTGATGATCATGACTGGCACGACATCTTCATGATCTCGTACTTGGTAGCTACGATCCCTTGGACTGCCGGCTGCCTCGCCTTAAGCCCACCCAATGCCAAGGCAGTCAAATACCGAAAGTATATCGCCACCGCCTTTTTCACTACCATCATTCCTATGGTTTACTTCTTCATACAGCATAAGATTCACCGTGTGGCCGGAGGTTCGTAGCTCTTCTCTCTAAGTCATGTCATCTCGCGACTAACACATTTTAGCTTATACCACGTATTCATTCTTCGAATGGTCTCTAATTTTGTACGACGTTGCATTTGATGCTGTTACGGCCTTGGATTTTGACACATTCGAAATCATCGTCAAAGATGTTAATGGCCTAAGTAAGGGGTACGTACACTGGCTCCCCAGGTAGCCTCAGTTTCGCCCTGCACACTCGCTCGCGTTTAGTAGCTATGTCGCTCGTTGTGTTACGCTTTTGTCCATCTCCCCTTGCAGCCGCCGTGATAAAAAAACCCCAAGCTCTACCACCCGCCAGATCATTCGCAGCAATTCTAGCATAATCTTGTGAATGCTATGCTTTCATCTTGGAAAGCTCCGATCCCCTGACTGCGAGATCTCTATCGATGTTTTCACGTATGTTGACACGCTGTCACTCGAATTCGAAAATGTTATATCGCTGGTCTGAAGGGTCGCGGTTCTTTTAGTTGCGTACGGCTCTAGCAGACAGTACGCTACTCTAAAAGCGGCCTGTAATCGAACTTCCAAGGATCATTGGAATGAAGTCTACAGATAGTCGAGCGAGTGTGGAGTGGCTTAACCGAATTTGATTTTAATAGACAATATCTAATGGTTCTCTCAGGCTGAACAGCCCGCACCAGTCGACTGCCATCCTAGAAAGGGAGAAGGGCAAAGCAACAGCAAGCATATTCAATACTAGAATTTCATGGTCTCAATTGTTCGACACGACCGCCGATGTGTACCATGGATATGTGTTTTGGTCCATGTTGACGAGTATGGGTATCCTCATTTGGTACTTTCCACTGTGGCATATGGGCATCTCAGGATATGAGGCATTCGTGATGTCGACTATCTCGCCCCTTTTCCTGGGAATCAAGCGGTTTCGTGCTATAGTCGTACAGAACTCGCGGTTCTTCCATTTACTCTCCCTCGTGGGCATCTTGGCTTGGAAGGTCACGGATCCAGTGTATCGACTCTCTGCTGTTGGGTTTGGTGTGTCCGTAGCGTGCATTTCGTGGGTGGCGACCCTTTCCTCCGAATCTACGCATGAATCTCGACTCGAATCCAAACTATTGGCATGGGTATCTGGTTTGATCCTGTCCTCTGCCATGAAGTTTGCGTGGAGAACCAACAATCCGATCTGGCCCATCATGAATGCCGACAATGGCGGGCAGAACGGCCTCGGGCTAGGATTTGCCGTACTGGCTGCGTTGTGGTTTACTCGAGGCCTTCCACTAACGGGCGGAGCACTTATCGAAAATAGAAAAAGAGGCTCTTCTATCCTCGCTGCCCTCGGCGTGGGCGGTTTGTTTTTTGGTCTCCACTCATTGCTCTCAGATACCAGCACCATGATTCTTTGGGCGTGGGAAGGTTACCCCGTACGTGGGCCACTCTCTGTTCCTCATGGCTGGTTTACGATGGCCTCCATGACTGCTGGTCTCCTTGTTAGCGTATATAGACCGAAGTTGGTCAACAGTTGGACACTTTTCGGCATCGGCTCTATCGGAGCGGCGATACTCACTCTTAACGCTAACTGGGTTGGATATTACGGCGCTTTAGTCGTCGCCTTCTACCTCATGGCCGTATCAATTCCTTTACTTACGGCCGCTTCTCGAACGAGTCCGGCCACTACATTCGGTGTCGGATTCCTGATTTATAACTTTATGGTTCTCTTTCACGTATGGGTCGTAGCATATGCTTTCGTTCCTGGCGGCCCGTTAGTTCGTGAACATACCGACTGGATCATGGTCACGACAATGCTTCTGATTGGTGCTGGCGTTTTCAATCTAATATCCCAAGACTCCCGTTCCCATAGTATTAGACCATCGGCGGTACTAAGCCACCACCGCAAATACTATGCTCTCGCTGTTGGTGCTATTAACATATTTTTCTTATCAACGGCGTATATGCGCTTCCCAACGAATGACTACAAACCTTACAACGAAGAATCAAGGATCATGACAGCTGGAATATGGACAATACATTTCTCTCTCGACAATGATATGTGGTCCTCCGAATATCGCATAGGCAAATTAATCAAGGAGCTAGAGATCGATGTTATTGGCCTTCTAGAGTCGGATCTCCAACGCATTATCATGGGAAATCGCGATACGACACAAATTCTCGCCGAGGAATTGGGCATGTACGTGGACTACGGCCCTGGCCCTAATAAGCATACGTGGGGTGCTGCGCTCTTGTCCAAGTTCCCTATTGTCAATTCCACTCATCACCTCCTACCTTCGCCAGTGGGTGAGCTTGCACCAGCAATCCATGCGACACTCGATATGTACGGGGAACTCGTCGATGTCTTCGTTTTCCATTCGGGCCAGGAAGAGGATCCAGAGGATCGTCGTTTACAGGCAGAATACATGTCGAAGCTGATGGGGTCATCGCCACGACCTTCGGTTCTCCTCTCTTACCTGGTGACGAAACCTCTAAAGGGAAACTATAATACTTATGTTTCCCAAACGTCAGGCATGCACGATGTGGACCCTAGTGACTGGGATCGTTGGTGCGAGTATATACTATACAAACAGCTGCAACGAGTGGGTTATGCGAGGATATCCAGAAGCACCATCACTGATACGGAGCTACAAGTCGCAAAATTCGTCATACCGAAGGGTAATGATGAGAAAGAAAAAATCGCAGCCATAAATGGCGATGTGGACACAAGAAATCGTAGGACAACAGAAAATGAAGTCCCTAAGGGTTGGAGATTCCCTACCATATTTAGGGGGAAAGGCGTGCGAGGTCACCGATACCACGTCTTCAACGAGCCACGGTATTATCGGTCGTTATGAGCGATGTGTCTGATAACGAGAACAAACATATGAAAATGGAAGATACACGGCATAATAATGAAGGGTGTAATTTGGGTATACAAGAGAGCCGTCGTCTCTCTTTCTTTCAATAGTATATAATTCTACACGTATTTAAGGGTCATCAAGTCCTATGCAATTCTCCAGCAAGGACTTTTCTTCACGAAGTTATTATTGGCGGTGGTGAAAATGAACGGCGCTAGAAGCAGGCGAATTTTAACCTATCGGAATCTAGCAAATCTAGCAACATGTAGATCGTCGGGGGATCGACAGGAGAGCTATTTATGCGGATCGATCTAATCAAGCCAAGCCTTTTGTTCCCGATCCCCTCAACCGCGTTTCCTCTTCCGCACGTCAAACATTGGCCCGCAACGTTACAGATAAGAACTACAAACAGGAAATAAAAGGCTCGCAATATGTTCATTCAAGCATTCACGTCATGGTCGATTGCCTCTCCCCATGCGGGGTATCCTTGCTCCCCAGCACATGGAACTAGGAGCGAAGTAGAAACTGGTATTTCTAGCCAAGGGATCAAAATAGACCAGCTATTCGCGCTCGACCATTGAAAGTGGGAATCTTTAAGGCAGTTCCAAATAAGCCCCAAACCCCAGCCAATAGGATACCCTTGACGCTATGTCACAGGTATACCATATCCCGTTGCAGGTATAACGAGCTCAATGCAGTAAGTCCTTGGTGGGCAGGCGGCTTGACGACTGACCTTCGGACCTGCGTCAATAAGCTGGAGAGGCCGCAGCATGCAGGTACACCTCTCATATACTGTTGGGTTGGACTTGCCAGCACGTCAGCCTGCATACATCACTCCTCACTGGCTACAACTTCGTGATGATGGAAGCAACGCCAGAGCTTCATCCACGGCCGTTCTTCGGACCGCCAGCGCGCCAGCGTGACCGACTCGACAGCGTAAGCATCGGGAATCACATCATGCCTCACGGTCTCAGAAGGGGGGAATGTAACCTATGTCTCCCAGGGTGATGCGTGCCGAGGATATCAGCAGGGTTGTCTTGTGATATCTTGAACCGGCCGGAGATACGTACTTTCTCGTTGTATAAAATATCATGAACATTCCGTCGTTCTTCTAGCTCTTTCGTTTACCATGCCACAGCCCGTTCCCTGTTTCTCCTGGAATTCTCTCAATCGCTCAGGATGCCTCCCGTTTCGTCTCAGACAGGCTCTACCTTGCGTCTGTGGCCATCCCTATGCTCAATCTTGATTCTGTTGGTAGCGGCGGCGGGTACCAATGCGGCGGGCCCTGGTGATCAGGCCACTGTGCGTGCCGCTATACAAGCCATGAACGCTTTCTACAATGAGACAACCGGACTATGGGACACTGGTCCGTGGTGGCATAGCGGCGTGGCACTTCGAGCCATTGCCGAGTACATGCTTGCAACAGGGTCGAACGACTACGTCGATATGGCCGCTTTTACCGTGGAGACTCAGCGCGCTCCCCTGGACTGGTGGCCAGAAGGCGGCGGCGACTTCCGTGCCGATAGCACGGACGATACAGGTAAACCAGAGATCGATAACCGCGCCGCTTCAATATTAATACTAAACAGGTTGGTGGGCTCTCGCCCTGACTTCGCTATACCAAGTCACCAAGAATTCCACATACCTAGATCTCGCAAAAGAAGACGAGGCTTACATGTACGACTACTGGAATACGACAACGTGCAATGGAGGTCTCATATGGAATATCCCTAGCATGACGTATCATAATGCAATCTCCAACGAACTGTACTTGGAGCTCACGGCCACGCTTCATAACCTCATCCCCGGCGATACGTACTACCTGAACCAAGCCTTGAAAGAATGGGACTGGTTTAGTGCCACCGGCATGATCAACAGTGAACATCTCATAAACGATGGCCTGACTGACGACGCGTCTTGCGTCAACAATGGACAACCCGTCTGGACGTACAATCAAGGCGTCATCTTAGCTGGCCTTGTCCAACTCTCGGCTGCCACGGGCAATACTTCCTACATAGACACCGCGCGGGGCATCGCCGATGCCGTAGTGAACGATGCCTCCTTGTCACCTAATGGAATCCTTACGGAGGACGCGTGTGCCACCGCCGACGACTGTGAGCCCAACGGCACGGCCTTCAAGGGAATCTTCATGCGCGGTCTCGCGAAGTTGGACGCCGTCCTAGACGATCATCCATATAAATCGTACATTCAGAAAAACGCGCAGTCGGCGTACGATAACTCGAGAAACAGCACGAACTTCTACGGCTTCACCTGGCAGGGCCCCTTCGACAGCGGGACTATCGGGAGGCAGGAATCTGCCGTGGATCTTCTCCTATCCACGCTCTAGATGGGGCGACGGTTAACGCTATTGGGAATGGAAACCCAGGACCAGCGTCGTATATATCTCTTTTCATGTATATATATACTCTATATCCATATCTGAAATCGTATCAATTAACTATACATTGCCTTTTCAACCCCGTGAACAGCCAACCTGACCTAGCTAGTAATCCACAGAAAACGTCTCCCAGCTAACGCCAGGCCAATCCTCCCACCCCTCCCCCTCGACCCTCACAACGGAGCTCCAGGCACGCAGCAGCGCGCGCCAGTAGCACGTCTCCATGGCCGGGGAGAGATACCCCCTCCCGACGAACAGGTCCCGCTGCCGCCGCGCGATGGCCGCGGCGACGTCGGGGTGCCCCTCGAGCCACGCGACCGTGTCGCGCAGGTCGGACCAGTCGGGCGCCACGAAGACGGCGTTGGCGTCGCCCGGGCCGTAGTGCGTGGGCCACGCCTTGCGCACGCCCGGCGACGGCGTCCAGTCGTGGCCGTGGCCGTTGAGGGAGAGGTCGCGCGGCAGGTCGTGCGAGAAGAGAGGCCGCACTAGGTGCGTCGTGTGCTGCAGCCACGCGATCGGCGGCGTCAGCAGCACGCTGTTGCACATCTGCAGGAAGGGCAGGCGTCCGCTGTACGTCACGCCGTCTGTGTATAGGACGTACTTGTACCGGCAGAAGTCCTCGATCATGAGTGCTGTGGCGTTGGCGTTGGCGTTGGCGTTCCCGCTTCCGTTTTCTTTTTCGTTTGGGTTTTTCTCTTCCCTGTCTGGCCCCTCTGTGTTTTCTACCCCTCTTGTGTTCATAAGTCTGCGTGTCTCTTCCTCTTTCTTCACCCCTTCCGCCTGTCTAAACCACTCCTCCTCCTCCCCCTCCTCTCCCTTCCCCTTCCCATCCCGTCCGTCTCCACCCCCGGCGGCCATCTCATAGCTCTCAATAGCCCGCACATCAGCCCACTCCGCACCTGCCGTCTCGCGCAGCAAGTCCTGGCGCAGCGTGGGATGATGGACGCCGTTGAAGCGGGGCGAGCCGCGCCAGACGACGCGCGGGTCCTTGCGCGCGAAGGGCAGCGCCCCCTCGATGCGCGCGACGGCGGCCGCGGCGCGCGCCACCGACCCGACGAGGGGCAGCGGCCAGCTCCAGAAGGCGAAGTGCGGCATCAGGAACGTGCGCGCGATGGGCGGCATCGCCGACGCCGGCGCCGTCGCGTACGCCGGCCGGGCGTACGACCACGCGGCCCCGTACGGCTGGTCCCGGATGTTGAGCGAGAAGACCGTGTCCGGCAGGGCCGAGGGCGAGGTTATGAGCGCCCGGTGGATTTGGTGCAGGGCGGCTTGGCGGGCCTGTTGGGTGGGGTTGTTAATACTTGAGTAGTGAGTAGGTGGGTGGGTGGTTGTGATGAGACGGAATGATGATCTGGTTCGTTCTCACCTGGAGAAGCTCGGGCGAGAGCGTGTTTTTGTCCTCGGCGTGGATGATGTAAAGCTGTGAATAACATGGTTAATGCCAAGGCATCATGGGAGCATGCGGTAGTATTTAGACATTCTCACCTGTCCATCTTTGATCCGAGCCTGGAGCGGCCCTTTGCCGTGCGCTTGCTTCAGCGTGAAGGGGCCAAGTGCTACAGTGGCGTCGAGATCCCTAGTTAGATCTGGGAACGTGGCCTTGCATTCCTGCTCGCTGAGATTTAGGAGCTGGTACACATCTGGAGATGGCAGGCTGGTGGGTATGAACTGTTCCGAGTTGCGTTCTGGTGGGCTTTGCGTCCAGTGGAAACGCGCGAGGAGGCCCAGGTATAGTAGGAGGAACGATGCAAGCAATATCCACAGTCTTCCCGCGCGCGCCGGTTGGTTCCGGTACATTCTAATGATAGATACGATATCGTATGTGAATCATCCGTCAATGTCTACTGTGCTGGTAAGAGTACGTTCTTGCCATCTAATCGACTGCAAAGACCTCATGCTTCGGGACACAATATAGTCTAGACTAGATGTCCGCTGTGGTAGACGGCTGGAGATACGCGACGCGCGGGGTCATCGGCCGATCATGCCATTGAGATTTTTGGCCATTACGTGTTGCCCCTGAGCTCGCTTTCCGGAATCTGATAATGATCTAAACAGGGCCGCAGGCATCGAGTTGCGCGGCGGATGATCTGGTAAAATCCGGCAAAATCCTAATTTCTCTGGGTCAATTTCTCGCTTCACGCCATCTCCACGCTGCGCGAGATAAGCGAGTAAGGCAAGTATTAGCATATTTCAATACGGTAGGGCCTGGACTACACTACTCTCATAGTCGTGAATCGTAGCCTTATCAAGTTGCCGTACCGCCTCGCAGACCGCGACCGTCTTCCCCTTATCTCGTCGGTACTCTGATGATTATCGGCTCTGAGAGTGATGGGGTTCGTTTGACTAGGAGTAGTTTAGAGATTGATGAATGGGATAACAATAGCGAGTTTAGTACTTCAGGGGCTGATGGCTATTATGACTTTCTTACAATGCACGCAGACTGAAATTGAGACTCCCACATCTCTCGGAAGCTGTCAGCTGTAGCATTGGGACAATATCGTTATGCATATATACAAGATTGATGAGTGGGAATGCGCTTAACGTTCATTTTAATAGCGCCTCAAAAAAAAAAAAAAACACACAACGCACATGTTATACAAATTTCCAGAACCGTCCGCCATGCCCATTTGATGCCCCGTCCTACCCACCTATGAGTTGAGAAAACTTCGTATGCGTGTTGTTCCGTATTGGGGCCGCTCATGTTACCTTAGTCAGCGACACGTAACACTGATAAGGATTCTTCGTGATCCTATCGAACGAGTCCCGCGAGCTCAGCCCCTCCGCAAGCCGATGAAACTCGAAATTCCACACCAGCAACGCCAGCACGATGCGCGTCTCGAGATACGCCAGCCGCCGGCCGAAGCAAGCACGCGGGCCCTGGCTGAAAGCCATCATCGGCCCGCTCTGGGCATCAAACACCGCGTTTCCGTCCTCGCCGGTCTTCAGCCAGCGCTCGGGCCTGTACAGATGCATGTCGCTCGGGTCCCAGCTCCCGCAGAGCCTCTTCTCGCGGGAGGACGGGCTCCGGATGCTTTCTGGCACGGGGATGGAGGGGGACCGGTAATCGGGACCGTCTGAGAGCAGGAATACCGCGGTTCCCTTGGGGATCTTGTGGCCCAGGAGCTCGGTGTCGACGATAGCCTCTCGCACCGTTACGGGGATGGGCCCGTCGTAGCGCAGGGATTCCTCGAGGACGGCGTCGAGGTACGGGACCTGGACTTTCCATAGCTCGACGGCGGTTGGCTGCCGCCCCTCCGCGTGCGCTGCCGGGTATGCCGCGCGAAGAGCCGATCGCAATCGAGCTTGGACTTCCGGGTAGTCCGCGACGTGTTTGACCATCCCTGTCCGGGCGAAAGAGGTTAGTTCAGAGTTCCATGAGGGACTGTCTCACGGCCTGGAGGAAGCGAGAAGCGTAGGAGACCCTCCCAATTGTCTGGGTTCACTCACAGGCGAGCGCCGTGGAGCTCGTATCATGACCAGCGACGAGGTATCCAAAGAGCTGAGAACAGTCAGCAGAGCGTTCTTTCAATTAACAGGGCCAAGCGAGGCTGACCTCATCGTGAATCCGTGGCGAGTGGAAAACCGGCTTCCGCCCTGCCTTATCCGCGGCGTTCATCTCCCGCTGCAGAATGTGGTCCATAGCCGACCGCGTCCCGCTCTCGCCCTTGCGGAGGCGCACGACGGCCTTGTCTATCTCGTCACGGAGGAACCTTTCCTTCCGCGCGACGCTTCTCTTCAGCACCGGGTCCGTCAGCATCGCGTAGCGATGCGCCAGTGTGGGGAACGGAGACTTCAACTGCTCCCCCTGGTGGATGCCGATCGCCTCGATGGCTGCTATGTCGGGCAGGGGAGGGAGCTCTGGGAACGTAACGCTCCCGTCGGCTTCGGGCGTGGGCCGGAAGTCCGGCTTGGAGAGTAGGAAGTCTAGCTGGTTCTTCACCGTGCTCTGGTCATCTTCCAGCCCAAAGGCGGCGGCATTTATGATATCCATCGCCGCGTCGAAGATGTCCCTGCGTGCGTTGAACGGGCGACCTTCTCCCAGCTCGGCCTTGAGAGTCCATAGGTCGATGAGAGCCATAGTCTTGGTGTAGATTTGCGGCGCAGAAACCTCAGGAGTTATGAGCTTACTTGTCCTTGTCAGTGACTGGAACCACTTACCTCGTGTAGGAAATTAGGCGTCATCAAGTCCCGCACAAGCTCCTTGTTTCCCTTGAAACGAGGATCCGCCGACGCCATGGCTATGTGGTGGTTCGGGGCCACGCCGGCGAAGACATCCGTGGTCATGGAGCCCCGGTCGAACTCACGAGTGCGTCTCAATAGAAGATCTTGAGTTTCCCGGAAGTCGGCGAGGATTAGACTGGGCTTCTGGAATGGCGCTAGCCAGACTTGCGTGAGAGCGGACTGATGGCGTATCGGATGCTGTATGAAGAACGGCCGTGTTTTCCCTGTAGTGCGTAGCATAGATACCATCTCCGGTAGGTTTCCGAGGATGCTATTCCGGGCACTCTCGTCATAGGGAATGCCCGGAATTGGTTTCGGTAAGGCCCAACGGTAGGCAAGATACAGCGCCGCGGAGATGGCGACGAGTACGACGAGAGGATTCGTCATACTGAGGCCGACTGGAATATGGGGCGCCATATTAGCGGTAAACACTCGAGTTAAGTTATCAATATAGCAAATATATCGTCAGAGATTGAGTGAGGTATATAGAAGTGGTTCATAATATTTGGTCCGAACTACTTAGTAAGTCAGGTAATTTAGCTAAGCTATCCAGAATGCATGAACGAGCAGACGTATTAGTTAAATATGGCTAAATATTTGGAGCCAGCATTGCCGTCACTCCCATAGGCCTAGACGTCTTGGAACCATGCATGCTACCATGGGTAGTAGAACTGTCATGGAATGGGGTTCCTTCGGGTTGTACCCGTCTCTTCGGGTGGTATCCGCGGGACCCGAATTAGAGTCTAGATAGGCCGTTTGGGACAATTGAAGATCCGAGGCAGCGGCTATGCGTAAGCGCTCCCTATTAGTGAGAATATAGTGTATGCGATGGGGAACCACGTTTTCAACGTCTCTACTCTCCGAAGGCATCTAGAATTTGTACAGTACTTATAACCTATGCATCTGGTTGTAGACATTGGTCTATTCGTCGTCATAGTTTAAAGGAAATGGCCTCTTATCTACCCAGCAGTATTAAAAGCTACCGAGGGTATTTTGCACTGCCAGGGTTATCTTACCCATCATCAGCTACCCAAGGTGGAGATCTATGACGAGACTATGGAGTCAGCTACGTATAGCGCCGGTATAACTCATGACCCGGGGTAGACGTGCAATAAACATGAAATGTCTCCGGCCGTTGGCTGCGCCGTGAAAACGGAGGAAATGCATTGGATTCGTTCCATCTTTCGTCGGTTCACATGAATAAATACTAAGTAAGACGGAACCGCACTCTTTCTTTTATCTTATCGAGCTCACCCAGCATCCAGGTCCTGTAAAACCGAAAGAACATCCTGGCAAAGTAGTAGGATGGGTGTCAAATCAAGTTGTAGTTGTGTATACCTAGATAGACAGAATGCGTGTCATGTGTCAAGACTAGCAAAAAGAGTCGTGCGCTTGGTAGGGAAAAGATAGGAAATAAAAATATAATAAATAAGAGGAACTTCACAAAGTTGAAGAAATCGCAAAAATAACTCCGAATCGGGGAATCGAACCCCGGGCTTGACGGTACTTCAGCAGAGAGATGAGAGCGTCAAATGTTAGCCACTACACCAATTCGGATTGGATAACAGGCCCTGTAATATACTACATATAATCACCCAACGAGGATAGAATCCCAACGTGAGTTCACATCACCAACCCCTCCCCCTCTCATTGGAATCAGAAGAAAGTAGTTGGCGGAACTATACGATTCAGTAAACACTTGCATCTATAAAGAACCAAACGCACGACCCATGCTTAGACACCCAAGTCTCAAGATGCATTGCAAGAGACGTTCATAGACGGCAAGCTATACGAGATCATCATTGTTTCAAAATGCTGACGTTTATTAGCCCGAGTTGCGTCGATTGAGGGCTATACCCGTAGGCCACTAAGTCGATGAGTTACCTACTACGCCTACCTTATCGCGCCCGCGGAACCCGCGGATAACTAGATACCTAGATCTCACTGGATGCGATACGCGGGTATTGCAGGCTTTAATGTCGGAGAGGCTCTCTGACGTGGCTCAACCGCACATTACACCGACCTACCTAGCAGGTCCATTATTGCATTTATACGGTCTAGAAGGCCGGTTATAGTAGCGGAATCTATGAGGACGGAGGCATGGGAATGTGATTGGCGTAGCTATCGTTTTACTTCACAAGTCTAGTAGGCAAAATTCCGCCGCCATGTAGGAATGGTCTGACTTATTCTCATTGCGCGAATAAGATAAGACCTTAGTTAGTTTGTTCGTCATTCTACTATGATAAAATGGATCAACTATAAATAGATAGTATGAAAACTACACCCAGAGCAGAAGCGTATGCTTGATAGTTTATTTAATAAGACTATTAAGGTATTGCTGTGATGCTGTAAGATGAAGAGCATAGACAAGGACTTCCCCAGGCATAGGACAGGTAAGGGAAGAACGGAGAGTGACCGCAAAAAGAAGAAGTCAAAGTGAAGAGGGTATAGAAGAAACACGGATAAGAAGAAGGGAAAAAAAAAGAGACAAGGCGGAGGGAAATCAAACAAGTCAAAGGGGTGAACCAACCCTCACCCAGCACCACGCATTAGCACCACTTCATATCCATGATCTTCGCCACACTGCAAGTTCTCTCTCCCAGAAGAAATATTCATAAGGGGACACGCTTCACACCCCGCAGCACAGCTTACAGCAGCACCCGAGGACGCAGTTGGCGACTATCGCGCCGGCCTCCTTGACGCCCTCCTTAACACGGTCTCGCCTGCGTGCCGGCGGAGGGTTGTCTATGACCTGCAGAGTCTGGAGGTTGCCCTCGCGGTCCCGGTAGACGTGGGTGGTGATGTTTGGGCCGAGGATGAGGCTCCTGGGGATCGACTCAGGGGTCCCTGTCGCCGGTATGGATGGCGATGCCCGCGTGATCACATGTCCGGCAGGAGCATGCCCATTCCCACTGTGAGAAGTGGGAGTAGTAGTGGCGGATGAAGAGGCGGTGCCGGCCGGGACGGCCGTGTCTTGGCTGTGGTTTGTGTTAGTGATGAGAGGAAACGTGATAGATGTCTCCGTGCTGACTTACCTGGGCCCCCCGGCAGATGTACCGCCAGCGATATTAGGAGAGCTCATACTGAACGGATGGATGACTAGTGGAGTCGTCCTGCGCAGGGGTTTTGTATAGAGGCGGCTCGTGATAAGTAATACTTCGAGCAAATACGTATTCCCGGAGGCGGAGATAGTCGCTGAATGAATACGGACTCTGACTTAATATGTATCTAGCTGTAGGAAGGCAGGCATCGTTGCCTTATTTATATTCTGCAGCTTCTAGCTGCAGACTTCTCCGTGAAACTTGCATAGCGACACAAGCGCAGTCATGGGATCTGGCGAGTGACGCGTTATCCTAGTAGTGAACTTTGGAAAATGAGAAAATAAATCGAAAATACACGATAATAGGACCGTCGACGTACGTGAAGGTAGAAAGTTTTGAGCTATCGGGTGTGCAATGCAGCTTTTATCTAGGCAGCAGCTATATGAGTAGTATGAGGCGTGTACTTTGTTTTCTGTCAACAAAACTCCAGTGGTATCAGATGTCTGACGTAAACCAAAGGTAGAGAATACGAAAAAAACTGAAAGCTGTCAATTGGAAGCTATCAAGCAGCCAAAGTTTATTGGCTGGCATCTCGTAGGGTGTGTAGGATAGATTTGGGGAGCTCCCAAGCCTTACCTGTCTGTTGAACGAACAGATTATTAAGCCGCCTAGCAAGAAACTGAAACCTAGATGATAGGCAATGCCCACTAGCAAGAAGAGTATACCATCGAGGTAGGCGCGGTGATATTAGAACGTCATAACGAGAAACCATTAGTATCACAACAGAAACAGGGCAGACGCCGTGAACGCCGCTATACACGATGGAGCAAGGATATCGGGGACGAGTAAAAGGAATGCCTATAGATCCCAGATCACGGTGAATAGGATAGTATACCATAGGATTTAGGGGCTCATATCCCTGCACTTGCACGTGGGAGATACCGACCCATGCGGCAACCTCCCTTTCGATATTAGAATTCTCCAGCTTACTATTCGACACGGCGACTGCTCGTGAGTACGTAGAACAGGGATAACTGCTGGCGTCGGTTTCAGCCTCGCTAAGCCCGTCATCTGATCTCGTCTCTAGGATTTGGAGTGGCAGACACGTAGGTACCGTAATGCCCGGTAAGAGGGTAGCGGCAGAAAAGAGGAGGGTCGCAGTCCAAGGAATTCGACGGATTTGATCGATACTGCAGCGTACCCCCGGGGGCAATATATGCGGTATCATCGTAGGCGTGTCGTCCGCCGTCTGATCGATCGGGACGGCTAGGGCGAGGTGAACAAGCTGACTACTTAGCTACCCGTGCTCAAGGGAAGTCCAACTTCCGCGTGAAGCTAGCGATGACTAATATTCACTGTAGGAAGAATGCACACCGATTCGATCCTTTGGCGGGATAGACCCGGGGCAAGGAATGTAAAGTAGCCCGGAGAATTGATTGGCGTATCATGCTTTGGGTCGTCGCCATGTTCACCGATATGGAGCTAGATTAAGCGAACCTCAACCAGGCAGTAGCGGACGCGTTCTAGGTAAACATGCAGGCTGAAACAATTTATGGCCGTTATCGTGTGCCAGTTCATGCTTTCGAGTGTATTACAGCATGATGATAGCCCATCGTTAGCCCCCCTTACCTGACCACATGAGCAAGCAGTCTGGCCGTCATGAGAGAGAAGTGAGTGACGAGCAGCGTAGGCATACGAGAAACCGAGGGGTTAGAATATCGAATTGGAATAGTGTCAATAACTGACTGGTTCCTCAAGTCGCATTGTCTTTGCACATTCTATATTTACGAAACTGTAGCATTACTAACGAGTCTTGGTGTGTTCGCACATGTTTTTTTCGGTTCGGAGGATCCCATATACGAGAGCGCAACTTGCCGCTTGAACCACGGCTACACGTGGGCGAGACGCATGTCAGTTGTCGACGCGCCTAGAACCATTCTGCACGGCGAATACGATGCTAGCTTCATGTGGAAAGCTATAATAGGGCGCGGCAACTTGGGGCTTACTGTCCGACTTCGCAGACTAATGCAAGGCACACGAGTTCTCTCAGAACGTTGATATCAAGCCAGCAATCGATGTAAGGGACGCACGCCACGCATTCCACATGGCCAGCAGGTCTCCCAATTCGCCAGTATGACTTACAACAACAAATCGACAGGAGCCTATTATCCACCTATTATCGATGGGACTTCCCGCGCCGCTTTACCAACGTCATCCAGTTGCGTTCGAGTTCTCACCCGAAGAACCGTAGCTTACCATCTAGCCACGCCCTCGGGTCGGTGAAACGCCGCAAAAAACATAGCCAACTGCTTGGATGGAATCTCAATGGATATACGGTAGATAAAACCAAAATAATATTACGCTTTCGCCAATGCCTTATCCGCAGTACTGTGTATTCATTACAGCCCCTCTATCCCTTCGTTCAGTCGTCATCAAGTCGTCCCACCTAGTCCCCTACTCATTCACACGAAAATGCACGTTATCGAATCACAGTTTGCGTAACGCCACCACCACCGACGCCGCCTGGCCTTGCTACCGCATTACGGGCAATGAAGTCGCGGTTCTCGATCGTTACGCTCTTGGTCATATGATTGACCTTATACACGCCCACTAGGCGAGCCGCGAGTTCGAACATGTTGTTTCGTAGAGATATGACAATGAACTGGGCGTTCTTCGTACGCTCCTTGATATAATTGGCCACAATCGACACCTAGACGTCGTGTTAGTCAAAGCCTCCCTAAAATAGAAAGTGGGGATTGCTACTTACGTTCCGGAAGTCCAGAGCGGCGTCGATCTCGTCCATCACGTATAATGGAGTGGGCTTATAGTGGTGCAAGGCAAATACAAGCGCCAGACTAGATAGTGTCTTCTCGCCACCACTGAGGTTGCTGATGTTCTTCCAGCTCTTCTTCGGCGGCATGACTGAGAACAGGATGCCCTCGCTGAAAGGATCCAGACTGTCGACAAGTTCTAACTCGGCATTGCCACCCATTGTAATCATCTGATACATCTCCTTCAAACGAAGAGAGATGGTGCTAAAACCTTCCATGAAGCCCTCCAAGCGAAGACGACGGAGATCGTCACATCGCTTCTTGGCCGCGTCACGTTGCTGTACAGCACTAGCCAGGTCCGAAGAGCGAGCGCTATGCTCTTCAACACGACGGCGATATTCGGCAAGGACGCTGACGTCGACATTGACATTTTGGGTCTTCTCTTCAAGAGCAGCGATCTCAGCTTTCAGTGCCTCTTTGCTCATGTCCTTTAGCTCATCTTGAGTAAATCGTGGAAGCTCTTCGGGCTGCTCCGTAGGCGTTTGCTCCTGTGATTCCTCTTCTTCTTGCTCCTGTTCCTCGCCGTCTCCCTCAGCAGATTCCTGTGCGCCATTCTCTGCCGGCTTCTTTGTCGGTACCCCGCCCATTAGATCGCTGACGTTCTGTAAGACTAACTTGTCTAGCTTCTCATTCCAATAACGTAAGCGCTTCTGGTTTTCGACAAGAGCCTTTTGGTTTTCCTCGAGTTGATTGCGCATCTCGATTTCAGATGCGCGTGTTTCATTGAGTTCAGATGTTTTTTCATCTAACTCTACTTTCATCGAAGCTAGCTCCTGCTTTTTCTCTCTCAGTACCTCTTCGGCAGCCTCGACTTGGGCGTTCAGTGACTCCGATTTGGTTCCCTGGTTCTCGATTTCCTCTTCAAGTAGTTCGAGGTCCTTGGCGGCGGCCTCCAATTCTTTGGTAGCTTTAGCCTGGTCTTTCTGTAACTTCGTCTTGGACTTCTCGGCTTTGACTTTCTTCACTTCGGCATTAGAAGTCTCTTCGTTATGAGAAGAAATCTCTTCCTTCAGGGTGTCAATCGTGGCCCTTTTAGCTCGTAACCTCTCACCACCGACCTCCATGATCTTGTCTTGCAGCTCCTTGATCTCGGCTTCCAGTCCTTCAGTTTCGGCGTGTAGTTTAGTCACCTCCTTGTTTAATTTCGAGATTTCCTTCTCTAGGGCGGCTTTCCGGTTGTCATCAGACTCCGAGGGTTGATGTTCTTTACTCAGCTCTTTCATTCGGCGTTGAGCATCCGCAATGTTTTTCTCGGCGCTTTGAACCTCTAGTCTAATCTTCTGCATTTTAGTATCCAAGCGTGGAATTTGATCCTGTAGATCTCTTAAGCGGGTCTCATGCACGCGTTGTTGCTCTAGGAAATCTTGGAAGCGCTTCTCAAGGGTATCGCGATCGCTCTCAAGCTTAGCCACCTGCTCTTGAGTAGTATCGGCGACGAGCTTGCTCGACATTAATCCCCGTTTCACAGTCTTGCCACCACCTGACATGGTACCGCTCTTGTCGATGAGTTCGCCATCGAGGGTGACAACTCGCCATCTCCTAGCTCCGTATGCGATGCGGTTGGCTTGTGCCAGGTCCTTAGCGACCAACGTATCTTGAAGAGCATGGTAGAAAGCAGGTCGGAATTTCTCTTCCTTGGCCTTGACTAAATCGAACAACCGTGGTGCACCTTCGGGTGTTTGGATTGGCTGGATATCACGTACACGTAACTTATCAAGGCAGATAAAGTTACCTCGCCCAAGATTGGTCTTGCGTAGGTATTCGATACATTGCTGTCCAGCTTCAACGGTGTCTGTCACAAAATTGTCGAGTGCGCCGCATGCTGTCGAAATAGCAACGTCGTACTTCTCATCAATGGTGCCGAGGTTTCCAAGTCGACCATGAAAGCCATCGATTCTCCCAGACTCCTTCATCCGCATCAAGGCCGTAAGTACGTTGCCTCGGTTTTGTGTCTGAGACAAGCTTGATCTTGCTTCGTCTGCCTTCTGCCTTGCGCGCGACACTTTTTCGCGGACGTGAGGCTCCATCTTCGCAAAGTTGTCGATTTCGGCTTCGACCTCCTTCGCTTCCTGCTCGAGCTTCGCTTTTTCGGCTTGACATTCCTCGAGCTCAGTAAGTTTCGCAGTGCGGCCGTCATCGATTGATTTTATCTTAGTCCTTAGTTCATCCAATGCTACAGCCCCAGCATTCGCCTTCTCAATCAGAATAGCCATCTCGGACTCGGCAACAGCGATTGCTGATTGTTTCTGATTGATTTTCTCTTGCCATGGCTCGAGGGCTTTCTGCTTGGCAGCTATCTGGTCGGAAAATACCTGTGTCTTGCCTTTAAGACTCTCCCGGATCGTGGCAAGCTCAGCTTCCTCTTCTTGTATAAGTTGCTCCAGGCTGGTAATTTCCTTGGCACGAGAAGCGATATCTTGAGTGCACTGTTCGATCGTCTCATCTGCTTCCTCTGCTGATTTTTCGGCGTTTGCGATCGTCTTCTCGAGTTTCTTTTGTTTATCTGTCAGGAACTTGCGTTTCTCGTCGAACTTGACTCTTTCCTGTTCAAATTTAGAAGCTTCCTTGACGAGAGCTTGCACGGTTTTGTCCTGTGCTTCAAAATCCTTGCTGCCCTTCGAATATGCCTTCTGGAGCTGCTTGATGATGTGTTCGCTGCCTTGATGTTTCTCTAGCTCCGCATCGAGCTGAGCCTGCATCTGGCTGATGGCCTCCTCCGTAACAGCAACGTTATCATTGCATTCGCTGATGTATAGCTGATATAACGCTGATTGTTTCAAGGCAAGATCGTTCTCGTCTCTAATGTAAGCCAGGGCCTTGTTCTTCTTGTCCTCTAGACTGTTCTTTTCCTTCTCTACATGCTGTACACGGCCGCTCTTCTCCATGCATATCTCGTTGAGAGTCTCTACTTCTGTGGCGGCTTCTTCAATAGGATTCTTATACTTGGATGTTCCGATGATATCCTCGAGATATTCGAGCAGGCCGTCCTCGTGCTCATTGCCAGCCTTCGGCTTCATCTGTGCAATGGATTCGACCTCACCCTGGAGGATGAGAAAACGTTTGTGGTCCAAATCAACTCCTCGGTCGCGTAGTAGTGTAGTGACTATTGTGAAATTTGACTCTTTCCCGTTGATGTAATATTTGCTTGAATTATTCTTGAAGACCTTTCTCGAAATGACGAGCTGAGAGTTTGGAATTACCTCCGTACCACCACCGGGCTATGGCGAAGTTAGTAGAATAAACTGAAAGGGTTCGCAGTTTAACCAACCAGATCCATGACTTCCTGAAAGTGGACAGCAACCTCGCAATGGTCGAGATCTGGATAAGCAGCTGAATTATGAATCAGAGCAGAAATCTTGCCCTGCCGCATCTTGCTTGCCCTGAAACCGAAGACGAATAGCAGCGAGTCGATAACGTTAGACTTCCCGGAGCCATTTGGCCCGACTACCGAGGAAAACGAAGCATGAAAGGGCCCAACTTCTTGACGGCCGGCGTAACTCTTGAAGTTGTTGAGGATCAGGTAGGTGATAACAATACGCGCCTTGGGCCCTGTCTCTTCGATAACAGGCATGGCCATCTGGCGCGACTTCAAAACAATGTCCATCGGCTTTTCTAGTATGGTGTCCAGGGGCTTAATGGGCTTCACTTGGGTCAATGTCTCGTCGCCGGATGTGGGCGGCTCGTTCACGCTCTGACTGGTAATATCCGCTAGAGGCGTGCCGTAATGCTCAGATGGCTCCTCGGACGGCGCAGGTGTTGGGATAGAAGAAGGCTGAGAGTCTGGTGTTGGCTCAGCGCTGGTTTTCCTCGGCGCAACACTCTTGCGTTTTCGCGGAGATGGCTTCTTGGACGGTGATTCCGGAGGGAGAATAGTCGCTGATGACTCCTCGGCATCAGGGACCTCGGTGGTCTCTAGTATGGAGGACTCGGGGGCGACACTCTTCCTCGTGCGGCTGGCGCGCGGCGTTGCAGCGGCAGCGGATTTCCTCCGACTTTGTGTTTGGCGACGAGAGCTTCGGCTCGCAGCTTCGGCTTCGGGATCAAACTCATCCTCGCTCTCCTCCTTGATCTTCCGAGCGGTGGTGTTGGCGACCTCATCCTCTTCGTCGGAGGACTCGACGATGGCAGCACGCCTCGTGGCCGCCGCGCGACGGGAACTTCGTGTGGACATTTTGGATTGGATTGGGTTGCGGTGCGCGGGCCTGATATACGATAAGTGATGTCGGACGATCTATCTGTTTAAGAGCGCATTTGTCGAACGATGGAGTGGTTTGTGGTACCTGTTGATTAGTATAATATGTTGTCCGTTAATCCGCGCTTGCGGTCGATAGGCCGACCAGTGGTGAATGCTGAATTGGTACCTGAAGTGTCACAAAGTCGGTTTGGCGCATGTTCGGATGGTGGAGGAGCATGTAAATATAAACAAACCCCACCAAATTGCGAGTGGTTGCCAGCACCCCTGCTCGTTAGGTCTATCCATCCCCAGTCACCGCCAGACATTTTAGCGCGTCTCTTGGATCCTGACGCGCTAGATATGCAACAAAGTAGTATTGAGTCGCTTCGTTATATGTGCATATCCAGCCCTTAACCGACAATTCTCATGTATTCAAGCTCCAGCTCAAGCTTATGCTTCATTTCCTCCCTCAACAGGATCGATTGGCAACTCCCCGAGCAGCAGCCATTCCGACTTCATTAAACCAGCGAACGCCACTATGATGGACTATTCACAATACGAGCGGGTGTTCGGGTCTATGAGCCCGTTTCCTTACAATCGCCCCGTCGCCTTGAGCATCGAGAGGTCCCGTGGGAATCTGGAAGGCTCTCTTTTCATAGATCGAGTGCTCAAGGCATTGAACCTGGCCCAAGGTAAGAACAGCCCCAAACCAGCTCCCGAATACCCCCAAGAGCCCAGCTTACCATATCGCTCCCCATAGTTGCAAGCAATTACCCACCGCGAAGCGAGAATGGTCTGCGCCAGTTGCACCAGCTCATTTGCGACACCAACAACATCAACCTCCACCACAAGCTCTCTATACTCTACTACCTCCTCCTAGACATCGACGGGCGATCCAGCAGCGATAATAACGGTGTCAGCAAAGCTGAGGTCTTCGCGGCACATGCAGGTATCCCTGATCGCTATCGGATCTTTATGAAGGGTCTGTGGCTCATGGATACGCGCAACTTCGAGCTCGCACTCGAGCACCTCACCCACCCCTCGCTCATCTCCGACTTTTCCGACGACATCATCACTGTCCTCGTCAGCCATTCGAAAGACGGCGACTACACCCTCCCTCTCGCATACTACCACACCGTCCAGCCCAGCATCAAGTCTTCAACTGCTCTCCAATCGCTGTTCGATGCTATAGCTCGCACCAGCGTGCTAGAAGCCTTCGAATTCTCACGGTCCCATGCCGACTTCATGCGCCGCCAGCTGTTCCAGAGACTGATGTTCGTCGTGCTGGACTCCAAAAATGGCGATGAGACTGCGGAGAGAGCCTTTGAACTTGCCAGCCTGCCATTCGACACGGACGAGGAACAATGGTTTAGAGAATACTTGGAAAGCGGCGAGGGCAAGAGGCTCAAACCCGCCAAGGATACTCTGATCATGCGCCGGATTGCGACCGGCCACGGCGCTATAACGGGCGACAAGGGCAAGTGGGCGACTGTATTAGAAGGCGTCAAGACTGGCACCGGCGGTCGCGCGCAGGCTTAATATTGCGATAACCGTATGCTCGTGTGCTTTCAACCTGCATTGCATAGCGATGGCGTTTGGATCTTGAAAATGGTGTCGGTTTACTACCTCTAGGACTCGGAGATGGGGACTATGGGACTGTACAGAGTAGCAATGTAATTACAGAGGCCCTTAGAAATTAGAAATAAGCTTTACAAGCCTGTACACAGACACATTCTTCATCGAATTATAGTTATTGTCTTAATTCCCCCGAATCAAAGTGATTCGCCAAGATAGCACGTATACAACAAGTTGAAATGATTGAATAAAATGGTTCTTGATACTTGATTTGGGGCTGAGGTCAGCTACGTTGCCCTCATTGCATTGTTGCTCATACTAGAGTGACAAGGGGGCCAAAGCAAGGTTCTCACCATTGTTTAGTTAAAAGTCTAATGTAATTGAAGTAGGGCTCGTGGCATTCGCCTCCTTAACGTACAGACCAAACTCAACAACACTCTCACACACGCGACGAGGCAGTTCCCGGAGAAGCTTACACTCATTACAGTACGATACGACGCGGTGGTCATTTGCCACGGGCGGTGTGGATTGAAAAGGCACAAGAATCACATCACACGCGTCACACATATGGGACTCGATCAGAAGACAGTAGAGGTGTTTGTCATGGTAGTATGACTCGATTCATGTTGGTCACTACTAATGATATCATGCCGTAAAACCGTCGTCATGCATGTGAACCCATTCCCGAGGACCAGATATTCGCTTTTCCGAAAGACAAAATCACCATAGGGTGCGTTTAAGCAGCCTTGGCGGCCTGGGTGGTGGGTAGAACCTTCTTGCCATCCTTGTTGTAGCGCACACGCGGGGGAGGGGCACGGTTGCGGCGACCCTCTCTTGATCGGACACTGTAGATATTTGTTAGTATTCCATGTAAGCCGGGTCAGGCGGGGTCGCGAAGAGGATCGCAGGGAGGGAAAGACGGTGGCCCGAGTGTCGACCAAGGCTCTTCTCAAGCGCATACGCAGCTGGCACAAGCCAAGCGCGCAGTCTTTCCCTGATGGGATGACGTACCGAACGATCTTGCCGTGGATGGCACAAGAGACGCAGTACTGCAGCTTGAGGTACATCTTGGGGACCGTGTACTCAGCGAAGACGGAGGCATCGGAGATATCACCTGCACGGTAATTCAGTCAGTTTTGTAGTTCGCGGGTAGAGTGAGAATTGTCTCTCGGGGTAGGACGAACGGATGGCAGCGGACTCAACCATGTTGCGGATGGTGAATCGCTTGATGGCCTTGTCCTTGGGGGTGCATCGCGAGCAGTTGGAGCATCGGATGGGCTTGGTGTGGCCGCGGCCCTTCTTCTGTATTGAGCAGGCAGGTCAGTCGCTGTCATATGGATGTGCTTGATTGCGCCGGTGAATTGGAGGATTGACGAACGTTGCGGCCGTTGTTCTTTCTCTTCTTAACCATTTTGTCGGTGTTGTGGGCTTTCCGGTTAGTGAAGTTGTCGAAGGGGAAGCTGGGGAAAGACAAAAGTCAAGAGTGAGTGGTGATATGGTTGGGCGAGTGGAAATATTTCAAACACTGATAGCCCCACGATTATTGATAAGAGAGCCAATTACGGGTGGCAAGAGCTAGGTCGTAGTTCTGTGAGGGCAAGACTGGGAGAAAACCCTACAAATTCAGTGGTCAGAGCTCAAAATACCGCCGGAACCTCTCCCGAGGTTTCGCCAGCCATTTGTCAGCCGGCAATCAAGCTTAGCACTCGCCACCACTTGTCGCACTACAACGGCGCAGGCGGGACTAACTTGTGCCAATCGCAGACCCACTCCATCCCACCATTTTACGGGTTCTTCATAACCTCCAAACTTTTGAACTTTTCTCCTACCAAACTTCCTCTACATCGATTGCTTAGGACGGCAGTATCATATTGTCTAGGTACGTTATCACAGCATCTCATAGCCCTTATCCACCACCGTCACACATCATATTCTCAATTGCATCTTGCCGCTCACTTGGTGTTCGTGGGAGATGTAGCCGTTATGCCAACAGCTCGTTTGCCGCCACATACCGGCCTCACAAGACTTGAGCTTCATCCTCACCCCAGACAGCACCATCTATCCATGAATCATTGCGGCAGCATCTGACCAGGAACAGGCAATCATGCAGATCTTCGTCAAAACCCTCACGGGTAAGACGATCACCCTTGAGGTGGAGTCTAGCGACACCATCGACAATGTCAAGTCCAAGATCCAGGACAAGGAGGGCATTCCCCCCGACCAGCAGCGCTTGATCTTCGCCGGCAAGCAGCTCGAGGACGGCCGTACCCTCTCCGACTACAACATCCAGAAGGAGAGCACCCTCCACCTCGTCCTACGTCTGCGTGGTGGTGCCAAGAAGCGCAAGAAGAAGGTCTACACCACCCCCAAGAAGATCAAGCACAAGCGCAAGAAGACCAAGTTGGCCGTCCTCAAGTACTACAAGGTCGACGGTGACGGAAAGATCGAGCGTCTGCGCGCCGAGTGCCCTGCTGACACCGTAAGACTATCCCCAATCCAGTCCTCCAGCCCGGTAGGTGCTAACACGTCAAAACAGTGCGGTGCTGGTGTCTTCATGGCCGCCATGCAGGACCGACAGTACTGCGGCCGTTGCCACCTGACCTACGTCTTCGACAAGCAGTAAACGGATCAACATCACGAGACACGGAAGCATTGGGATAGGAAGACGGGCTGGGAAAATCAGGCATGGGTCCATGGGGTCTCTTCATGACATAGCATAGTCGGCTTTTTTCGCTCACCATTTTCTCAAGATACCTTGTCAACTGATGCATGCTGCGTATTGATCTATGTGATGTGCACACTTCTGAGTCCCTCTAAAACGTAATTCTCAGTAGAGCCATGCTAAATTCTCCATTTGTACGGTGATCCGAGCTTAATGTGCTGTACGTGCCATTTTGTCCGTCTTGCTGATGCTCACTCATATCAAGTTCGATGAATAAGAGACTACCGAGCGATAGTATACATGTCCCTTTATCACCGCGTATATCCTATCCGAATATTTACCCCGTATTTTTTTTACTATGCCTCCTATACCAATACCATGCAAGTGATTTTTCGTTAGACCAAATCTTATCTCAATCCGCCACTCCCAATACTCCTGAGAGTCAAAGCCCTCAGCTATTGGGAAACCCAGCGCGCAGGTTCTTATACTTCGACTCCGGATACAAAACACAATTCTCCGTCTTGTCCAGCGCACCAGGCCCGCCGAGCACATCGACGACATTGGCAATCAGGCTCCCCTCGCCCTCCTTGTCGGCGCTGCTCTCCCACCACATGGCACCGCCGAGCCCACGCTGCGCGACATACTCGGCCTTCTGGCGAGCCATAGGTACTGTATCGTAGGTAACCATGGTCCGCGTGCCGGGGTGGTAGCAGTACGTGGCGCCGGCCTCGTAGTCGACGCGCTCCTCGGCGCCCTCGAGGGGCAGCTTCTTGTAGTCGTGGACGCCGTTCTCCCAGGTGCCCTCGCCGACGCCGCTGTACGGCGCGCCAGGGCCGTCCGTGGCCTGGAACGCGCGGCCGTACAGAGGCATGCCGAGCACGATCTTCCCCGGCGCCACGCCGCGCGATGTGTACGCCGCGATCGCGGACTCGGTGTCGAACGGCGTCGAGGCGGGGTTCGCCGTGCTCCGCCGCAGGTTCGCCTGGTGGCCGGCCGTGGCGTCCCAGGACCCGGCGTAGTCGTACGCCATCAGGTTCCAGAAGTCCAGCGAGGCGTCCATGCCTGCCATGTCGAGCTTCTCGTAGTTCTGCGCCCCGGCCGGGCAGGCCACCGTGAGCTCGAAGTGGTGACCGCCCGCGGCGGACGCTGCGTATGCGTCTAGCGCGGCGCGCACAGCTTGTAGGAGGGCCACGTAGTCTGCCGCCTCGGCCGCCGACTGCGGGTACTCCCAGTCGATGTCGATGCCGTCGAAGCCTAGGTTCTTGATTAGCTCGACGCAGGACCTCGCGAAGGTCTCGCGGCCCGCGGGCGTCGAGGCAGGCTGCTTGAAGTTGGCGCTATACGTCCAGCCGCCGACGGAGAGTAGGACCTTGAGATTACGGTTGCGCCGCTTCAGCAGATTCAGCTGCTTCATGCACCCGTAGAGGTTCGTGCCGACGTCGTTCCAGCTGTCACCCTCCCAGTGGATGTCGGTGTCGGCCCACGAGTCCGTCAGGTACACCTCGCCGGACTCGGGGCGCACGTTGGCGAAGGCGTAGAGGACGTGGGTCAGCTTCTCCACGGGGAGGTCCTGGGGCCGGTGCTTGCGCCCGTAGATGGCCCAGTTCACGAAGTACGCTACGGTGCGGTACTGGCCTGGTCCGCCGCCCATTTTGGATGCGGATGAGGGGTCGTGGCGATGGAAAGGGTTTAGATCGAACGAGTTCGGGAGGTAGGGCCGCAAGGGATCAACCCAGGTCGATGAGGGGCTGTTGACAAAGAGGAGAGTGGTGAAGAATATGAATGTGGAGGCGGCGAAGAAGAGAAGGATTCTTGGTGATAGCATATGTAGAGGAGTAAAGCAAAGCAACTACTTATTCCGTGTCGTTCTTATAAACTACTTCATGCTTTGTATTCTGCTTGCATGAAGCGCCGCATGTTGATGCAGCTTCATAGCTCCAGCCAATCATCGAGGTCCAGATGCCCCAGAGCGGCATGACGTAGGAGCCCTCAGTTCAAGGACTACGGCAAACACGGTTAGCACGGCAGTGTGGCTGGTGGCTTGCGCCTGGTTTACACGCAACGTGGAGGCTGAGCTGTCTGCGCCAAGCCCATCCACGCAGCCCAAACCTCGTCGCTTTTTAGGCCTCTGCATTTCTCATGAACATGAAGCGCCTACCACCGTCAATTTACGGCAAGAGCGGCCGGCTAATACGGCCTAGTTAACTACTTAGTATTCTTGAACACGGTTTCAATTTGAGCTCGCATCCACATCGCCACAGTTATGCGTCAAAGCTCACCAACCCAATCTATGCATACAGAGCTCAGCCTGGAACTTTCTACCCGGCATGCTAGTCGAGTGAGGGCGTTCACGAAGACGGTTACACCAACTGTAGTGGATATTCCTTCTTATTTGTCAGCCTAAACTTCACGGCCCAGCTATCAGGTGGTTTGGTCACAGAGTGAATAGAGGGCCAGCCTACGGCTAGGAAGAAGTGTAGTATATGGCTCAATAGAGTATTCAATTGATTCCTGAACCTTCCAGGTCCCCCAGGAGGACCTAGCACCTATATATACAGCCGGATCCTAGGGAATATATCCCATGGCAGTCTTCCGAATGATGGCATTTTGGCAGCCTCGACAAGCCAGAATACCGCAACCTGGACAGGACATTTCCTCATACAAGATTCTACAGAATCCGCACTTAGCTCTTCCAAACTTCGTCGGCCAACGGTTAGGCGAAAATTCGTGTGTACAAATTGAAGGGTCAAGCCCATAGCCCGACTTCATTTTACCAAACAACCCGCCCCCGGCTTTGGGCGGATTGGAAGGAAGAGGACAGCCCGGTATACCCGCGAATGCGCCGTCCTTAGCTCCAAGCAAATCCGGGGGTGGGGGATGCAGCGGTGCGGCCCCCAACGGATCGTTATTGATGCCAAGTAGGTCCGATACTAGAGGGCTCGGTCCTTTCGTAATATTCTCGCCCTTGAGCAGCCTTAAAAGTAAACGGTTTACTGGGTTGTCAGGCAGCCCCGGCCCGGGAGACATCGCACGTAATAAAGATGATATGTATTCTTTCTCCTCGCGAAGTGTACTCTCGCGAGCTTCGTGTTCCTTTCGGCGTTGGCGGTATTTTTCTTCACGACCCGTTAGCTCCTCCTGGCGTCGGCAGAACTCGGCCTCGCGACGTGCTTGCTCTTGTTTGAATTTTTTCTCGCGGCGATCCTGCTCTTCCTGACAGTGGCGGAGATCCTGAAGGAATTTTTCACGGCTGCGATCTAGTACCTCCTTGCGGTGGCGGAAGTCCTTCTCTAGTTCCTGAAAGCGGCGGTGGAATTCTTCCTCCAGGCGCTTTTCATGTTCGGTGCGTTGATTTTTCTGTTGGGGATCAGGTGGAGGTGTTTGCTTCCCCTGCTCTCTCCATCTATTCTGAGTCGCTTCCCATGCCCGATATTTCATCCAGTCCTCGCGGATACTGGGGTAACGTATGTCGTAGATCCTGCGTTTGTCCGGATCGGATAAGCACTCGTACGCTTCGCCAGCCTACTTCAGTTAACCCATATTCGTCAGTACATGTAGGGTAGCCCGGTTTGCTTACCTTGCAGAACTGGGTAGCGGAGCCCGCCTGGTTGCCATTTTTATCTGGGTGTGTCTCTCGGGCTATGTTATAGTATGCACGTCGGATCTCTTGAGGGCTAGCGTGTTGTGGCACTCCAAGGTCTGCATAGTAGTCCGCACGCTCTGGGCGCTTCATTTTCGCTTCTCTGAGAGTGTCTTGTTGAATAATGTTGGGTGCAGCGCAGAGTGTTTGAGGTGGTAAGATAGTGATGGGTAGCCTACGATGTAGTGTTTCCGTTAAGCATGGGATGGGAGGACAAGAGAGGAGACATATTTATAGGGAGAGTACCTAGGCGCGACCATTCTCATTGACCGAGGGGCTCCTATTGTACTAACAATAAGTAAGTTGACCACCCATTGAGCTTGAAGCGAAGGGATCATTTTGTGTGACCCAATTAGGAAATTGTATTCTTTTCTGCACTAACTAGATTCACCTATACATACAGCTGCACTCACCTACTGTCTATTATTGTCTATCGTCTATTGTCCATTATCTAGCAGGCACTTAGGCGGTAAATTGGGCTTAGCTCGCTCGGCCATTGTAGTTCAGGGCGGTAAACATATCTCAGAGGTGGCACGCCTTTCATGGCGCTTAACATACCTCGGTATCACGCAGCAGAGAGCTTGTTGGCGGCCTTTGGATAGCACGGCCTGAGGCTGTACCATAGCGTACAGCAGCTACTAATAAGACGTTTCAAACCTCTAACCTATAGTTAAATATCCTTCCCTAGAGCACTAAGGCAAAGAACTTTTCTATCAAGGACTCTAGATAGGTTACGTCGTTGTTGCTTTTCTCTGTTATTCTGAAAAGCAACGGTGTCAATTGCTGAGTGGCAATGAGACACATCTTTGCAAAACCAAATGAGGATTAGACATTGGTCACTGTCCTTAAAGATTGGGTCACAGAGTGAATAGATAGAATAATGTCTTGGTTGGAGAGAAATGGGTTCAATAAATATATTAGTTGATATCTAATAGAACCACGCCGAAAAGTCTGGTTATATCGTCCCTAATTCAGTAAGATCCAAAATCTAGGTTTCCGACGAACACCACCTAGCATCCTTCGCCATAAACAAGTCATGATAAGTAATGGGTAGCAAGTGGCTCGGGGCGTGCCAACGTCAAAAGACCGTTGACATGAACCCCTAGCTCATACCATTGCCCGTGCACCTGATACTGCCAACGGTGACAGGCGTCTTCGACATGACTGCCGGGTGGCCGAAAGTGAAGGGGTGGCTGTGCGGCCCGCTCGCGATCTCGGCGTAATACGCAATGCAGGTGACGGTGTCGTCGTTGACGATGTACAGCTTCGAGACCGCGGCCAGCGCCGTATGGTTCCTGTATTGAGGCCCGACGGGTACTACGATGGTCGAGTTCGTGAGGTGCGTGTCGTCTTTTGGGTGCGCGCCTTCGATGACGATGGTGGTGTGTTGGAGCCCGCCCATCCCTATCGGGGACGCGATGGCGAGGGTCGCGGTAAGGAGGGAGAGGAATGCGAATCGCATCTTGGATTGTGGTTGTTGATTGGGTGTTGAACTTGGATTTGGAGGGATTTGGTGATCTGGATAGGTAGGTAGGCGAGTGTGTTTCGAAGAGTAGCCGGAGGATCCGTGTGGAAGTGAAAAGTGATGAGGAGGCGTATGTCTCGCTGACGTGGCTCTCGAGCCATTTTATAACCCATCTATAATAACTTCGTCTCTGCTAATAGTTCAAACTTTCTTCCCGCTGCTGATTCATAGTTTAGTCATTTGTGATGTTGTCGTAGCTTAACCGACTTATAGCGAAACGAAATCGAGGCGTTGACTAATAGGGTTTTCGGAACCAGGGCCGCTTATTATTCCTAATTATCATTTAGATACTATTATAGCCACCTGGTTCTTATGGTAGGGTTAGGAATCTTGTCCTGTATCGACGTAATTATTAGCTTCTAATTTCTTCCACCTTCACCACGCCTACGTATCACCTTCCAAAGTCAAATTCTAATGCTGCGGAGCTGCCCCTCAAACCCTCTATTTGTAAGTGCGAGGGAATGGGCAACATTGCCTTTAGGTGTAAATTACGACCTATTTCGAAGATATCGCCTTAGTTCCAACTCAACTTCTGGTACCTACCATTGATGCAAACTTCCATATGAAAACTTTACTCTCGCGACTTGGCAGCGGCTAGAGATATCTCCTAGCTGGGGGCTATAGTCCTATTCTACTCGCACTGGGAATGGTCCAATGAGGATAGCTTTACGTTGATCGACGAATTACGGGAATTAAATAACTATTACAGTCTGCTTCCATAAACCTGCGAAGTGCCCCCATTCTACCGAGTCAGATAGTAACCCGTGTAGCAACAATTCACTAAAGCACATAATAAAAACTGGCACTACTTAATACTATTTTCTCGACTGATAGTCCCGTCTCGACAGCTTTCGTTCTATTACTATAGAACGAGTGGCATAGTGAGTAGCAATGAAGTACACCATGGATCTACAAGAGGTAGGTAATAGCGAGGCTCTCGCTGTGGCGAAACAGGGGCTGTTAAAATCGGCGTAATATTCACCATATGACTGGTAGATATTTTTATCTGATCCCTTTACATGCTTTAGCTTTTCCGTAACAAGTGTTGTGCTAGTTACGACCCCCTATATCACGAAAATCATTCTTCTTCTACTTAGACCGTTATTACGTTGGGACTTGCGTGTTTAAAAAATTAAAATAGAAATATATATATATATATATATAAAAGTAGGTATCCCCAGTCAACTGGGGAGCATCGGGAATTGAGCCCAATGCGGGGGTCGAACCTATTCGAAGTTGTCAGTGATTTTGCTGCTAATTTTCCCTCTCGAATTTGAGACTTACCCGCAACCTTGAGATTAAGAGTCTCACGCTCTGCCTAATTGAGCTAACCGGGCGGATGTGGGAAACTGAAGGGGGGAATTTGGTTATGTACTACGGGTTTGTGAGGCTTTGGTGAAGGCAGCGCTCGAGCCAGGAAGTGGCTTTTGCGGTTTTTTTTTTTTTTTTCGTGGAAGTCGAGAATACCTCTTTTGTGGTGGTTAGCGTACGATGACTAGTTTCGTATTATGTAATGGGTCTATGGGGTGAGGAGGAAAATGGATCCTAGGCATTTCCTAATAGATTCTAGGTATTGTTTCTAAATACTAACATGACATGACCGAAAGGATGACAGTGCTTATTATTATTCAGTAGATAGTCTGGGCGAGTGCAGGTTCCTACTGCGTGGGCTCGAAAACAAGCCTATTGGAATGTCTAGTTTCAGGCCTCCCATGTCTAATCCTTCCATTGAGCTTCTACTTTCGACCAAGATGTTTCTCGGCTGTGTTTCGGAAACATTTGGGGGCCATGGTCATTGCAATTTCGAGCTTTAAATGAAAGGAGCTTGAGGTCACGCTAAGTCTCCCGGAGACTTACGAAGGAATAATTACCATGTCAGATACAGGGGCTGAACATGTCATACAAAAGGAATTGGGATCGCATGGCAAAGATGCTGGCCAGGTTGGCGATATGACAACTGCTTTATCCTGGCGACAGCGCTTCTTCACACGGAAAAGTATCATCATCATCACCATGGTCGGCGTAGTTGCTCTTGCACTTGGGCTTGGGCTCGGACTCGGACTCGGACTCACACGGGCATGTCCGTCTCCGAGATCCGCCAGCATCATCCAACCAACAGTCGGAACGACCTGGGACTACCCGCTCGGGTTCTCGCTAACGACCTCCAACGCCAACAAGAGCACCATCTTCTACCCGGTGGACCTCGAGAACACGTCCGCGGACACGATCGCCGCGCTCAATAGCGCCGGACACACAATCGTCTGCTACTTCAGCGCGGGCAGCGTGGAGGACTACAGGTCGGACGCGGGAGACTTCCCGGCGTCGGCGATCGGTAATACTCTGGACGGCTGGCCGGACGAGAAATGGCTCGACACCCGCAACGGCGAGGTCCGCGCGATCATGGCGAGGCGGATACAGAGCGCCGTGACTAAGGGCTGCGTGGGCGTCGACGCGGACAACATCGACGGCTTCTCGAACGATTCGGGCTTCGACCTCACGGAAGACGACGCTGTCGACTACGTGCGGTACCTGGCCGACACGGCGCACGCAGCGGGGCTGGCGTACGGGCTCAAGAACGGCGGCGCCATCGTCGACCGCGTCGTCGACGTCGCCGAGTGGGCCATCAATGAAGAGTGCGCCGAGTATAGCGAGTGCGCGGACTGGGCGCCGTTCATCGAGGCTGGCAAGCCCGTTTTCCACGTTGAGTACACGGCTGACGACGCCGCGACGAGCGTCAGCCCTGCTAAGCTGGCGAAAGCGTGCGCTGCGGACGGCCAGGCTGGGTTCTCGAGCATTGTCAAGCATACCAGCCTTGACAACTGGGTTGTTTACTGCTAGGTGTGCCTGATCGCGGAGGCGGCGAGGCGGCCTGTAGCTTATAGTCCTGTAGATAGGGCACGTAGGAGGCTTCCCATACGACGTTACTTGGTAGTAACTGGGCGTTTTTGCATGCGCGCGTCCTGGCCTGACCTCTTGCTATGCTCAGACTTTAAATGGGCTATAATCGCGCATTCACCGTATAGTGTTGTCTAATAGTCACTAGCTATCGTAGCCGCGTTGCGAGCTGCGAGGCGCAATATCTTGCTGATCATCGCTAATCGGGTTATTTGATGATCATACGCAGTGCATACCCGTCACTATTAGAAGAGTATAGCTTATACCTCTCTCACATGAGTAACTAGCCTGCTATGCAGCCTACCTTTCAATCTTTCAGGTGATTTTTCCCGTGATATTGGCGAGACCCCTCAGTCCGAAAAGTTCCCTCCCGGCTCTCTTCCAAATGGAAGTCTAAAGACGTTGGATTTGTGCAAAATTGTATATCTCGCACCCAAGTGATAATATTGAACGTATTTGCGGAACGTTAGATAGTCCTTAGGTTCCTTAGGAAGCAAAACAGTCGCACCTTTTTACTTTCCTAAGCGATGCTAGATGCTGTATTATACCTCTACATAGGCTGGGGAAGATAAGCGTTGCGCCGAGCTTCTGCCGGGCGCGGAATCCAGGCTTGGCCTGGGCGATACGTACGTACCTTATCGGCCAAGTGGAGCTCGAAGCTTCAGAGCTTGGATCCAAAATTTTCAATTCTGCGCCTCGCATTTCAGGGCATTTTATCTTTCACCCGCTTTGTAGCAGCAGCAACACATCGATCTCACCGTGTCATAGGCGCATTGTCGACTTGCTGCCACCAATACCAGCTGCACACGCCACTGCAGCCCCAATTGCACCGGTTCTGACCCCGAGGCCGCCTCGACTACGCATAGACAGAGATCCCCGAATTTTACCTACGCCAATCGACCTGTCGCGGTCGACCCCAGCTGCCACCATGCCGCACGTCGATTATCTTTTGTACGAGGTCAGTACCCCAGAACTTGCTATCCCTTCTTCATTCTGCGCTCCGCCGCGATGTACGCGTCTCACGGGACATTTCCCCGTATTAGAGCCTGCCTGGCTGACCTCTGATTTCCGAGTTAGTCCGCGACTGGATACGCCCTCTTCAAGGTGGTCCACCAGCAAAACGATGTCGCGCTACGACTGGAGGAGACTAAGAAGGCTGCCGAGGATCCGGCAAAACTAGGAAAGATGCTCAGCCTCACCTCGTATGCCGTCTGGAGATCCGCCGCCGAGGCCCTCGAGAACATCCACGCTATATCCGAAGGCCTGATGACCGATTATCTGAAATCTACCTTAGAACTCAACATCCCGTCGTCCAAAAAGAGCAAAATAGTTCTGGGAGTCGCTGATAAGAATCTGGCGGGAAATATCAAGGCGGCATTCCCTGGTATTGAGGCGGAAACGAGCGATACGTCCGAGGCTGTCGCATACTTACTCCGCGGCATCCGTATGCATTCGACCAAGCTGTTCAAGGACCTGAAGCACGGCGACGAAGAGAAGGCACAATTGGGTCTTGGCCATGCTTGTATGTGTTCAAACGCCTTCGGCTTCTCACGTGCAGTTCGCTGACCTTCTCCAGACAGTCGATCCAAGGTGAAGTTTAACGTGCACCGTAATGATAATCATAGTAAGTTGCTTGCGCTTTTTTTCTCCCTTTCTTAAGCTTGCTAGGAACTGGAGGTAATCTTGCGGAGGATTTCTGGACATCATAACGACTAACAATTATGGCTATAGTTATCCGGTCTATTGCTACGTATGTAACTCTGAACACGCCCTCTTGCTAGACCATTGTTAACATGAGACTGGATAGCTTGGATAATCTTGACAAGGTAAGCACATATTTTTATTCCTTTTAGTGCTCCGATGAATGATTTCATGGCACCACTTTTCGATTCAGTCGCTCTCGAGTATTCCTGATAAAAGAAAATGTGCAATGTGAACAGTAATTGCTGACTCGTCGTCTAGGGAATCAACCTCTTCTCCCAGAAACTGCGAGAGTGGTACAGCTGGCACTTCCCTGAATTGGTAAGTAGTGTTGCTCTACTACACGGCGTGCGCTAATCCTAATTGCCACAGTACGCAATCTGTTCCGATAATCTCACGTATGCCAAGGTGGCACGCTTTGTGGGGGATAAGAGCACGTTAGGTGACGATAAACTTCATGAACTGGCGGGGCTCGTAGGCGACGACGAAGAAAAAGCGGCCGAGATCATTCTTAAGGCAAAAATGTCTATGGGCCGAGAACTAGCCGAAGTCGATTTGGAGAACGTACTCACGTTTGCGGAAAAGGTTCAAAGCCTGGCTGGTGAGGCAAATTCCCGTAACATTTTGCTTGCGAATACTAACTATTTGTGCAGAGTATAGGAGAACTTTATATCAATATTTGACGGATAAGATGAGTTCCGTCGCGCCTAATCTCGCTACTCTAAGTTAGTGATCCTTCGTCATTCTTGACTCCTAGTTATTATTGGAATTTGTTGCTCCCTTACTCCCATAACCTTTCGGTATCATTGTTACTATTGGTGGCATTGCTAATCTCTGTTCTTGAATAGTTGGTGATGTAGTTGCTGCTCGTCTTATTCAAAAAAGTGGCTCCCTAACCAATCTGTCTAAATACCCGGCCTCCACGTTACAAATTCTTGGCGCAGAGAAGGCATTATTTAGAGCTCTCAAGACAAAGTCGAACACACCAAAATATGGACTCATCTTCCATAGCAGCTTTATTGGAAAGGCTGCGACAAAAGATAAGGGTCGGATTTCTCGCTATTTGGCAAATAAGTGTAGTTTGGCGTGAGTTTTTCCCTCCTTTGTCATTATTTTGAGTGAAAGAACTACTTCTGATACCTTGAAATGAAGCGCCCGCATCGATGCTTTCTCCGAGAACCCTTCCAAGAAGTTTGGTGAGGTTCTACGTGGCCAGGTCGAAGACAGACTGGAGTTTTATGCTACTGGCAAGAAGCCGACTAAGAATGCCGACGCTATGGTAAGTTCCGTTTCTGATGACGACGATGATCATGGCCACTAATACGTGAACAGGACAAGGCCGTAGCGGATCTATTGGCCGAAGGCGAGAGCATGGCTATCGATACCGAGATGATCGATGCTCCGCTCCCTTCTACCGCGCAGACTCCCAAGGAGAAGAAGTCTAAGGACAAGAAGGAAAAGAAAGACAAGGAAGAAAAGAAGGATAAGAAAGATAAGAAGCGCAGACATAGCGAGGTCAAGGAGACGGCGGATGCGGACGCCGAGGTCGAGGGCGAGAAGAAGAAGAAAAAGAAGAAGCGGCACTCTGAGGCGTAAATTGGATGGACCCCACCCTCTGAAGCGCGATGACGAATTATATATCCGTCAAGTCTCGGGGATGATGTCTCTCACGCATGGTTATGGGCGTTCTGGATCTGGGGTGCTTTCTTGTTGGTGTCTGTGTCTGTCTTGTGTACATATTTGGGATCATACCCATCCATCTGTTTTTGCCCTTCCCTACTGCTTCCTCCCGACTTGCCCTTTCAGACAAGTTATCACGTAATGTAGCTCTTCTGCTTCGAAAGTTCGGCGTCGGAGCCACTTGGTCGGCCTACATTAGCTCGCTAGTAGTGGCTGGTCGCGTGGCCTTTATGTTAAGTGACTTAGACCTCTCACTGCTTCTTCCGGCGGCTATGTAAGCATAGCGTAGATGATCGGGGAGCGGCAGGACATGTTCCGTAGGCACTCGCGGTACCAAAAAATTAATAATCACTCGACTTGAATCTCATCATATATGCCTTAGCCGCACACCATCGGGTTAGGTACATTTAGAAATAGGCCTAGCTTAGGCGACCCGATGGAATGACGCCTCAAACGCCAATGTAATGCCGGTATCTGTCCGTCCGTCTGTCTCTTCTCTCCGTCTCTCATATCTTGCTGCGCCCCTTGTACATCTGACCATGGATGGATTCTGCGTCTTCTGCGTAATCCTGGGAAAAAAAAAGGGGGGCGTGAAATGCGTTTTGTGTAGCAAGCGAAGCATCTAGTTATTTGGTTTTAGTCGCGTCTAGTTCCCCTCGCTACCGAACTCTTTCGTCCAGTCCGAATTCCGTTTGAGGTCTTCGGCCGCGACGGTCGGCCGCGACGCCTTGATGGCCTTGACGAAGTCTTTGAAGTCGACGAGGGGCTCGAGGAGCATCTCGGCGTCTACGTCGTCCCAGGTCATCTCCTTTGCGCCTGGGTCCCCTGGAGAGCACGGTGTGACTCTTATTACGCCATCTACTTGGACCTATCGAGTTGTCAATGTTAGCACTTGGTCTCGTCGTTGCTCGCGGCGGGGAAGGGCTCTACTATACCTCTTTGAAATGTGTCGCTTGTTGAATCTTCCGTACGGGCTGCATCAGGGCATCTTGTACGGCAATGGTGATATCACTGCCCGAATAGCCGTCAGCTAGCTTGGCTAATTCGCGATAATCCTCGCTCTTTAATGTTGTGGGCGTCTCTCCGATGGCGATCTTGAACATGGTTGTCCTTGCGCCCACGTCCGGTAAACTGATGTGGACTCTGCGTTGGAAACGTCTTCGGATGGCGGCATCCAGTTGCCATGGAATATTGGTTGCGCCGAGCACGAGCACGCCTGTAGAATCTTTCCCTACACCGTCCATCTGCACCAGCATCTCGGTCTTGATTCGGCGCGATGCCTCCGACTCGCCTTCGCCTCGGGGACCGCAGAGAGCGTCGACTTCGTCGATGAAGATAATTGATGGTTTGTTCTCGCGAGCCATAGCAAACAATTGTTTTACCAACCTAGAATCCTCTTCAGTAAGTCGCCTACGCAGATCGATAAATCTTAGAGAGCAGGCGAGACTTACCGTTCACTCTCACCCATCCACTTACTAACCAAATCACTACTACTAACGCTGAAGAATGTGCTCTTGGCCTCCGTGGCAACGGCCTTGGCCAAATAACTCTTACCCGTTCCCGGTGGGCCATAGAGCAGGATGCCCTTCCACGGCTTCCGCTTGCCTGTGAACAGATGCGGGAACTTGATCGGTAAGAGCACGGCCTCCTTCAAGGCCTCTTTTGCGCCGTCCAGACCAGCGACGTCATCCCACTTGACATTCGGGCGGTCCTGCAGAATGGCGCCTGCCAGGGCGTTCCGCAGCTTCTTCGAATCGTCGTCTATGGCGCCGTCCTCGCCGTCCTGCTTGCCCTTCCCAGTCCCACCGGTGGACGAGCCGTTAGCACCGACCATGCCGGGTTTCTTCCGCTTCGCGTCGCCGTCGGCGAGGTGGGCCTTGAGCTTCTCGGCGCGGTCCATGTACTCGCCCGTCTTCTGGCGGATCATCTCCTTCGACTTGGGGTTCTTCTCCCACTTCAGGGCGAGCATGAAGAGCTCTAGCGACTGGTAGTACAGCTGGTAGGCCTTCTCGTACTGGGTGCCGTTGTCGGCATCGATGGCGCGGCGGACCGTGTCGATGGCCCGCCCGAGGAAGTCGGTGTTGGACATGGCTTGTTGGAGCAATGGGTGCGAGCGTCTCGACTAAGGAAGGGGTTTACTTTTTTTATTTATTTACTTGATGGGTTGTTATAGGGTGTGCTGCTGTCCGAAGAAGCAAAACTCGTGGTGAGGTGGACTGGAAGTCGGATCGATCGAACGGGAGCGACACCAATGGAGACAGCAGTCTGAGGCGAGAGGATGGGGGATTAGGTCGGTTGTTGGTTGGTTGATGTTGTGACGTTGAGGTGTGCCTGGCCAGGATAGATAGCGCTGCGCTGTCGTCGTGGGGAGCGACCAGTCTAACCTAGCCTGATTTATCTAGACCTATCATGGAGGGGCTAGATCGATGTACCTCAGTACGTACCCAAGTCTATATGAATCCCACAAGCCACATTTTGAAGTACCTACATGCAAGGTACAGCATATCTCACTAGCCTAACTACCTATAGCAGTGTGCACTAGCCCCACGGTGAATATGAAGGTACCTAATTCTTCTCCATTCTAGATAAAACTGCATGAGCATTCTCGTTGATACTTGGGTATCCCAAAAGACTACCCGAACAAGTAGTCACGTCGTTGCCCTAGAGATCAAATATCTTACACCACTGTCTGAAATCCCCCTTGGTACTGATAACCTACCTAGGTAGCCCGTCCAAAATCTTCTACATATTTGACAAGAGCACATCACCTAAACAAACCACAACACCAACTATGGCTGAGGTGCAAGCTCGGCTACAGGCGCTGTCCGAAGAATACCAAAAACTGCAACAAGAACTTCAGACTGCAGTTGACGCCCGGCAAAAGATCGAAGCTCAAAGACAGGAGAATCTCGGGGTGCAGAAGGTGAGCCATCCAGGACTAATCCACCCGTCTAGTCCTCCACTCATTTATTCTTGCTTTCATGCGCAAGTCATGAGTATCTTTGCTAATTAAGGTACCGTAGGAATTTGAGAGATTAAAAGATGGCGAGAGCATATACAAGCTAGCCGGACCCATCTTATTAAAGCAAGACAAGGTCGAGGCTGAAAGCACCGTTAAAGGGCGGCTTGAATTCATTGGTAAAGAGCTGTGAGTACCTAACTCGGCCGCATCACGTATTTGTTTATGAGAGTAGTGCACTGATGCTCTTGTGTTTTCTGAATAGAGAGAGGTCGGAGGGCCAGATCAAAGAGATACAGGATAAGCTAGAGAAGAAGAAGGGCGAGATCATACAAGTCCAGGCTGGGCTTCAGGCGTCCGCCGGGGCACAAGGGAAGACTGCGGTAAAAGCTTGATTGTGTGGAAATGACGGATGTCATGGTGCTGAAGCTATTGCAATGAGCACGTTGTTCTACAACTTATTCTCAAACCATATTAAGAATGAGGCCGAGTTGGCTTAGAGAATGAGTGGGTTTGGCAAACAAGGCGAAGGAATTAGTTTTATCTAAGCTGCTTGTTTGTTTTAAACTACACGATCTGGGCATTAAGATTTGGTAATTTGCGAATGATACCTGCGCCATGCCTTCTGCTGACTCATCCATGTCCACTGAGAACATTATGCATCGATCAGCGTGGACTCATTGAAATCACACATACCCCATCGCCCTGTAGATTCTTAAATAATTATTAGTGTAGTACATATTAAGAACTATTACCGAATGTCTTGACTCTCACTTCATCCCTGCTTACATAGAAACGAGTGCATACATAAGTACTTGAATCCTCCTACGCCACAAAGAGCTTACTGAATGACGTAAGTTAGCCTAAGACCTATTGCCCCGCGATGTGGCTTGAACATTGGGTGAGGGGTGCCGCCAGGGTATGTACCAGTAGATAGCTTAAGCCTTAGATAGATTTAAGAGCAACGCGTCGCTTGGACCCTTGCTAGGCTTCCTCCAATCTACATATAATACATCTACAACGTAGTAGCTCACTTATTCCTGTAGCCTACCAACACATCAGCCGACGCACTCCCCGTCTCGCCTACTACTGTCGACAATCTCACATTTCCCGGTGTTCTAGTCTCTCTTCTCAATTCCAATTATCGTCCATGACACACATTCATCCCATGGCCACGTAGACCGCCAGGTTTAGGCTGTGCTCTACCTCTGCCTCTACTTTTACTTCCGCCGATCGATCCAACAACAGAGCAATTCAAACATGGCGCCGATAGCTAATGGTGAGGGCCTAGGTCGCCCAATGACTGTTAAGGAGATCTCGGACCGGGCGCAAGCCTTTGAATGGAATACGAACATTCCTTTCAAGCACTGGTTGCGCACAACGCAGACGCTACAACAGGAGGTAAGCGGCTACAACAAGACCGCAAGACCTGCTGTTGTCGCACGGCTAGTCTTGCTACGTACCTAGACACTAATGATATGTGAATAGGCCGACATGTATCTCCGTGACTGCAACTTTGCCCAAGCCTATCTCCTGTACCTCCGATATTCAACACTTGTGCTCGACTTGCTCAAGAAGCACCCTGAATACAAGACCCCCGAAGCAAAGAAGGCCCTTCGAACCAAACTACTCACTATAGATGTGGTGTTCAACAATTTGGAAAAGATCAAGCCGATTCTGGAACAACAATACGCTGCCTGGAAAGAAGCCGAATCTAAAAGGAACGCCAAGTCCGATCACCACAAGCAGAACTCCGCAGATATGTCGGCTGAGTCCTCTACATATAGGCAGCATGCTTCGAAAGACCCGGCATTGTCATCCGCCAGCCGTCTGCTAGATGCAGGCGAGTATCAAGATCTTGCCGTTGAGTTAGCTCAGAAGGAGATCCAACGGCGAGATGCGGGCAGAAGGACGACCAAGAGAAATGGTGAAGATTATCGCGACCAGCAACAGCGACGCGCTGCTGGTTTTTGGGAAACCTGGGTCGATGATATAGCCGAGAAACAGAAAGCGGATGAAGAGATTTTCCGCAAACAGATGGAATCAACAAGGAGGGCTCTGGATGGAGACACGGACTTGCTTCCTAACGATCATAAGCACAGAACAGACCATCTGCGCAATCCACCGCCCAGTTCGAGCTATCATTATCCGAAGATAACTAGATCTGCGCCGGTAGAGTACAGCCCTCACGCTCCCAGCGGTAATGAGAGCCAGGCACCCCAACCACCTCGGCCTCGTAAGCAAGAAATTGTGGACTCCTCGCTCCTTGTTCCTAAGCGCCCAGCGAAGACACCGCATCCTAGCGAGTCTCTTACTCACTTATCTCCTACTACCAAGGGTTCGCGGGAGTTGCCATCCCGCCCTCCCAAGCTACATGACGTGCCCCCGGAACCACCAAAGAAGCAACAAGGCGTCGCGTTCAAACCGGCTGCATACCTTGAGAACGGCGAGCCTATCCGACCGGTTTTCCTTCCGAGCCAACTCCGCCGTCGGTTCCTTGAAATTGCTTCGGAGAATACTAAGCGCGGGCTCGAGATGTGTGGGATCCTGTGCGGAACCGCTGTTAATAACGCTTTGTTCGTACGGTGCTTACTCATTCCTGAGCAAAAGTGCACCACAGATACATGCGAAACAGAGAATGAGGGTTCGATGCTACAATATTGCGTCGAAGAAGATTTATTGATGCTTGGTTGGATTCACACACATCCCACACAGACATGTTTCATGAGTTCCCGAGATTTGCATACACAATCTGGATACCAGGTTATGCTACCGGAGAGTATTGCGATTGTGTGCGCGCCAAGGTTTGAACCTTCGTAAGTGCGATTATTTCATTGTGATTGATATGGTATACCCGTTACTAATATTTTATGGCCAGCTACGGCATCTTTCGACTCACCAACCCCCCAGGATTGACGCACATACTTGAATGCAGACAGTCCTCGACTTTCCACGCCCATTCTGTGGATAATCTGTACACCGGGGCGGAACATCCGCCAGGCCACGTGTATGAGCACGATGGCCTTGAGTTTTTCGTGCAAGATATTCGACCCGGAGCTAACAATGGCACCGTTTTAAACAAAAAAATTTAGGGCATCAAGTTTGAATGGGCCGGCCACGGCGCAGACCTATGCGGGCTGATTGGCTGCTCTCTTGTGATGTGCCCGTCTACTGGAGGAAGGAAGCGTTTCCGTCTATGGCCCCGTTCATCTAAATCAAGCAGGCTGCGCAAGATACGCAAAATCAGGAAGGAGGATTGATACCCCGGAGTTTGGTTTGCCCCCTTATTTTTCTCCCTGTCTTTTCTTCGCCCGCATGTTCAAGGCAGACCAAACGATCAATTCTTTCACCGCATAGCATGGAGTTGGGGATAATGCTTCATCTGGACCCGGACCTACACGCATTAGCTGGCGTTCAGAAATGACTTTGATAGCTTAGAGGAGGGATCTCAGCTGTACGGAGCTAGGCTAGGCTTTTATGAGCAGTAAATGATGTAGTGAGAGAGAGGAGAAAGATGAATGTCTTGTTCCATGGGATTCCCGTTCATAGTGACGCGAATATGTCGAAATACAGTGAACATGATGTTTTTTGTTGCACCGGCTGTTTCCACGCGAAGCGTGCTGTGTTGTGTGGTGTTTTTACCCCGCTGCCCTTTACAGGAGGCAATGGACTGGCTTAGCCAGAAGAGAAAAGACGGGTTGAATCCCATATACTATTCTCTGGGCTTCTTCAGTCGTAGTATACATTGGCGTTGTCTTCATTGCGTAGTCTAGACTCTTGTGGACAACACTTCGTTTTTGGAGGCTTGAATACGCAATGAAAGCAGGCGGAAGAAAGGCTGAACTCTCCGTTCTTCAAACGCGTACCTAACAATGCTATTTTATGCACCCTTGGCATAAGCAGTTAGTCTTGAGGGACTGGATGTGCAGTGTAGTTAGTATTATAGGAGGTTGGGCGATAGATCAATAGGAGGCAGCTGGATGCTGCAGGGGTTGTTTGGTGGTATATAGATATCATGGCACTTGTTTTCGCGCTTGAATAACTACATAAACCGGCACTTGATCACTTTGGGGATATTATGTGGCAATTTATTTGAGCGGTTGGGGTTGCGATTGTTCCCAAGACTATCGAATATAGAACTATATTAATGGTAATACTTGTGGCTGGGGATAATAGATCGACCACTCCTATCTAGGGCAGACAAATTCATGTAACTTATTACAATTATCGGTGCTTCCGTCTCCCAGAAATCCGTAAAACTTTAGACGAAGCCTTACTCAGCGTTATAAAACAAATAGGTATTACCTAAGCTATCTTATGTTAGTCCTAGTTATAGTTACTAGGCTTAAAATCCGGGGTAGGTCTAAGTCGAGAAGAGCTCTTGATAATCTCGTTCAAGCAGTAATTACATAAATACTGTTACTCTGTGTTGCCTCTATTTCAGTTACCGTGCGACCTACATGTCTAACATAGCAGAACACTCTTGCCATAACAGATACGTAGCACGTCTAGGCTAGGATCCAGAAGGATATACTAGTTTAGTATGTGTAACAAGAATGAAGGTAAGCTTCTATCTGCGCACGGTGTATCACAAGGGCGTCTCGTAACTCTACCTTAAGAACTCTCATGTGTCCTACTACTAGCCTAAATCTCAATATTAAACACTCCATTCAACTCCCTACTTATTATGCAGAGTTGGCATTATGCCACTGTTAACGACCGGGAGGGCCGCGCCACCTCCCCGATTAGCACCCATCATAGACGCCGGGCTGTCTTCGAGATAAGGCCAGCTGAGTCTGACGCTCAGCCGTTTCATGGCTGGTGGTGCTTATTGAGCACCGAATTGTTGTTTAGGACGTAATGAGATGTTGCGAGGCGCCGAAAATGAAGGCAACTAGAAGCTGGATGTTAGATCATAGGAAGCCAAGTTGTGGATAAGCTGTAGAATCTGGCCTGAGTTGTAGGAAATTAGGGGCCTCCATTAGGGCCTCTGATCCCATGGAAGATTGTCGTGAATAGGGATACCCTTTTAGATCCTTACTACGAAGTATCACTGATAAAACGTAATTTAGATATATGTGGTCAATTAAATAATGGCTTAGCTGGGCCAAGTTGAATACATTGGAGGCCACCCCATGCTCGAGGTACTATCTACAATCATAGGCCTATTTTAACACTGAAACTTCATAGCCACATCCGCTGCCGGACGATGTACTAAGTGTAGGTGTACTGGTTGACAGTGATGTCAGAAACCGTCCACGTCGTTCCACCATCAGCAGTAACAAGATTACCGGAGGCACCATTGAGGGCCAGCGTATTCTTGTAGTTGGGGTTCGGAGCGCTCATGATGATCTTTGTGTCCAGGTAGTGGTGCGTGGGAACCGTCCCGCACATTGCCTGCTGGCACTCCATCGCGGTCCCCCAGCCTAGACCGCCGCGGCCACTAGCTGTGTAACAATCAGCATACGGAAAAGCCCCGTACCGTAAGAACGGGGAACGGGTGACTTACAGGTAGACAGGGTCGAGACTACGGCACCGTTCACGGACACCGTCTGATCTGTCTTCGTGGTAGATGGGTTGTATTTGTCTTTGAGAAGTTAGTACTGGGGTATTAAAGGGCCCTATGGTCTGGATCTTTGACTCACAGTGATAAGTGACTTTGTCGCCTGGGTTCGCCTTGAATACGGCACCGTCTTCCTGATTATCTAGAAATAGATGAGCAGGGGCAAGAGCTAAGGTACTGTTATAGGGATCACCGTACTCTCTAGGGTGCTCGCAGTAACACACCACTTGACTTCACTCGCGACTAAGTTGCACGGTGATCTGTAGAGGTATTAGTCTCGAAATCACCACCGTCGTTAATACCATAGCAGAACTCACCCAATTCCAACCGTGGAAATGGCGAGGCCTTGGACGAGATCGCCGTCGTCCATTCCCATGCCGGGCCAGAGCCCAAGATTCCCATTGTGAGGGCTGTTGAGGGCAGGGAGCACAAGTGTCGTGTTTGCCTCGATGATGAATGTGCCGGTTGCGGTTGGGCCGGTGGAAAAATAGTTGCCGAATGAGAAGTATTGGCGAGGGACGATTGATGCCGCTGCCACCGGCAGGAGGGGGAGGAAGTTGGAACGCATACTTCTAGTTAGGAGGCTATATCGAAGAACATACAGACTTTAAGATTAACACGAGGAACTGATTTTACGGAACTCTAGTGCTGACAGCGGTAACAAGTGAGAAATAGATGATTCACATTCTATTATATATGTAGTCATATACTAACTACTTCTCTGGGACTTATCGGACTGGCATTACACTTATGTTCAAGGCATATTGGTTGTTCTGTAAGTCCAGCGCACAGCTTCCACCAATGAAAAATTGCATACTAGTGTTATGGTGGGGAGCACGCAACAACTAGGTAGTTTCAAGATGCTGGTTATTTCCGGGGGTCTGGGAGGGAAACACTTCCACCTATAAAACAGTATGCTTTTACGCTATTTTAACGCGCAAGGAATAAGTATTGTTGCATTGGTAGTGGCCAATTCGTCGACTTATTGGCGGTTTTTTCAACCCCGGTTAATTAACTGTCGGCTCGCTCTCTCGGCGCTCTGAGCTCCGGTGCTGAGTTGCAACTGGAAGAAGACCAGAAAAAGGATGTTTCACTCACATCTCGTATGGCGCCATTCTATAATGTCGTCACCTGAAGTAAGATTGGATGGTATGCGCGTAGCTTTGTAACAAGGACAGCTCGTGTGTGGTTCTAGCATAAGTATGCTGGTAACGAGACGTGCACACGGACCTATGTCAGATCATGTTGTTGACTTTATGGATTCTCCGACGATGGAGCGGATTGTCGCATTCTGGGAACATAAAGTGGCGATGTTACCTCGAGGGCACCGACTAGCTAGCCACTGCACATTTGGGCTCAGGGGCAAACTGTTATTCGGACACATGTTCATCGTCAGGGCTCTTAGGACCTAGATGGGGTCTGGATAGCGAGAAGATGAGAAAGCAAGGCAGCTTATGAACGCAAGGCAGAAAGGGTCACTGTAAGAGAAGGGATTGAAATATGTCTTCCGCTAGTTTACACGGCAGGCTTCAGCTTACTCAGAACTGCGTGTGCGGTGAACCAAGCGTGGTCGGTGGAAACACCATTTGCATCCACCGTCCAAGTGCCATCTTTGACGAATGCTGCCCAGTGGTCGAAGACCTCGGCAAGTTTGGGCTCTCTCGGCGGACCCCAGCGACATGGAAACCGGAACTCGCAAGCGCTGCAGAGCCCCGAGCTGGCGACAAAACGCACTAGGTCAGAGTTGCCGGTGTCGGGCATGATATAGAGCCCGCTCTGGCGATTGACAGTAAACTTGCCGAACCCACAGTCCTCATCGAAAGAACTGATCTTTGGGTTGGTGCTCCGACCGACGTCGCGAGGCACGGTATCAGGGCCGGGCAGAATCAATGTCGGCCAGTCTTTCTCGTCCCCTAGCCAGTGTGTCCGACGTATCGAATCTGATGCCTCGGTACCATAAATTTCATCGAGGAGCGAGGGCGTGAGCACGCGGATCCCGGGTGCGACGAAGGCGAAGCCCGGCCACCTTGCGGTAGTTAGAAACTTGGCAGCAAAGGGGCTGATATTGAATGGGGCTAGGGTTTGGGGATTAAGCGGCTCTAGCTGACGGCGAAGGCGGGCCTCATTTCCCCCGGGCGACATGCGGAGCTCGATGCTTGCAAGAAGACGATGAAAGGCTGCGACTGACTGCTCCACGTCGTGCTGCGTCCAATTTCTGGCCTTAACGATGGCCTCTTGGGCGTCCCAGTAAAACTTGCCCGTGTCCCAGGCCTCGAGAGACTTCCGTAGTACGACCTCAAGTGGTAGCCACTGGAACGAAGACGGGAAGATAGGCGAGGTGCTGCCGTGCCAGACGGCTTGGTGTGAGTGGATGTCAACATAGACGCCCCCGTCCATGGGCGAGTCGCCATTATTCTGGCCGTAGAGCAGAACGACGGACGGCTCCTGGCCGGGTCGATTAGTCCAGAAGGTACTTGGGTCTGGCTGACACATGAACGGAGTCAGCAAGTGCACGCCTCCATTCGCGGTTGGTCGCGTAGTATCGAGCAGGCGTAGAAAGCGGTACCATGGCAGATCGTCTAGTGAGGGAAGCTCGGCGAACTCGGGAGCGGCGGCTAGAAAGCGCGCTGCAAGAGTTCGCTCAATCTGCACATCGGGGTCGTGCTCGGTAGCCTTTGCGAGTAGCTGGTTGTGCAGGCTCGCGCAGCGTTCTGGCGAGAAGGTTGAGACGGGAGGTTCCGTCATAGTCGTGCTAGAAGGGTCTCTGAAGATGACTGGGCCGCAGACGTACCTAGATCGCGAAAATGATGAGTGAGATTTGACGGTATCACAGTCGTGAGACGAGACATAGGCGCCTATGCAGGGCCAAAACAATCAAGGTAGCCCAAGGGATGCTGCACATGGTGTTACATTTTGAAAATCTTCGCTACCCAAACATGTCAGGAGTAACAAAACATAGCAAGATTTTGATGAACCGCTTGCTCGTATTGGTCAGTGTTGGACCTTGCATGAGCTTGTGGTCGAGATAGATGAGCACCCAAGTAACTAGGCGAACTTTCATCATGAGTCGACTCTGTCGATTGGAGCTTGTTGCGCCGTGCGAAATCAGGGATACCTATATCGATCATGAGCTAGACTAGACTGGGTTAGACTGCATATCTACGATATTACCTAAAATGGAAGAAAGACCCACTAAATAGATAGACCCTAAGATGTAGATACGCAGATACATGGATACTGACTAAGCAGACTGGGTGATCATCGACGATTTCACCACTACAAGAAACCATCTTTTGAAGTACCTACGGAGGTATACTGCCTTACTATCATATCTGTTTGCTTGTTTGCCTAGAAAGCTAATTGGAATCAGACGTGTAAGCGCTGTGGCTAATGCCTCAGGGGCCTCCAGGTCACCACCAAACATCCAGTCTATCAACTACACCTCAACTGCACTAATCGGTACAAGACAAAGCCGGTAGATAGAGTGTTGACAATACTAATGGCAATTGCTAATCTTTTTTTTTTCTTCGCACTAGCGTTGTCGAGGTGTGACAATATAGCCCTAGCATCTCCGAGCAACACGATGGCGATCGTGCTTAATTGAAACGACGATGAGTAACTAGTTAGTCCAAGCATGGGTTGGTGAATATGGGAGCGGTGTGTGTGAATAGTTACAATTACGTCTATAACGCTTACTCGAATCTCTGTGAGACAACCACATAAGGTTGTACGAGTCTAGGTACAGCTTGCATAGATTATTAATGTTGCTGTAAAGATAGCACTAGATTATTGGTGCAGCATCCTGGAGCGTTGGGTGAGTCAGTTTTGAATTCCAATGGAGAAGACTTAAAAAGCCCAAGGTGTAATTATATCGTTTCCTAGGGTGAATTAGAGTTAACTCTAGCTATTAAATTATAAAACTAGCCCCCTAGTTGCGATCTATCGGGTCATAGGCCACCCTGCGCCCACCTTTAAACATGCTCAACATATATATACCTCTGGTTTAATACTTTTTAATTTTTTTTTAATTTTTTTTTTATAATTATTTTATTATTATTAATTAAATTTATATTTTTTTTTTTTAATAATAATAATTATTATTTAAAAATAATATATAATAGTTATAATTTATAATATTAAGCTTAATATATTAATTTATAAAATAGTTTATAAATAATAAATTAATTAGTTATATTTTATTTATTATTTAAAAAATATATTTATTAAAAAATTAATTAATTAAAACTTTTAAATTTTATTATTTTTTTTAAAAATTTAATTAATAAATTAAATAATTAATTAAATTAAATTAAATTATATATTTAATTTTATAAAATTTTAAATTATTATTTAATTTATATTTTAAATATTTTTTAATTAAATAATATTTATAAAAAATTAATATTAATATTATTTAAATTAAAACTTTAATATTAAAATTATTAAAATTTAA